>CM038795.1:288560108-288643050 GCA_021764765.1 Vicia sativa | reverse complement strand
GAGGGACAATTTAGGTCAAGAATATGGAGAAAATATATTTTGCCTTCATGAGGAAAATATTTGATTTCCAATTTGCATTTCAAACTTTTTTTTTTTTTTTTTACTTCAATCATGCTCCAATCTTGTCATTCGCTTTTATCACCAGCCATGACTTACTTGGACCTCAAGATATCTTAATAATAAGTCAGACGCCTTAACCTCCTTCCATGCATTTTATTTTATTTAAAATTGAATTTTAATAATTTACCAAAAATAAATTAAATAAATAAAAGGAGGCATGTAATTGAGTTTATAGATCATGGGCCATGTTAGAAATAACTAAGGCCCATTTTAAGAAATTATTTATTTAGGAACATTTTCTCAAAGTTTTCACCTTTTAATAAAAAAGAATTATAATTAATAAAACAAAATAAAGCTCGGGGAAACAAGGGTTGTTTATATTTATGAAAAGAAAGAAAATAAACCAATTGAGATCTGCTGCGAAAGCTTATCGCTTCTTCTGAATCCAACGAAAGAAAAGAAGGCGACGGAATCGATTAGCGTTAGCGATGGCACTCGACAACGGCTGCAGATCTGCTGTGAAGCTTATCGCTTCTTCTGAATCGTCCAAATCAGGTCAAACCCCTCACCTTTCTCTACTTACATTCTTTCGTGTTGATTCCGATGAGTGTTAAGGTTGATTTGTTTTTTCAGTTTCAATTTTATTAGGTTTTTTATCTTTTCTTTATAATAAATAAAAATAAATAAGATTTTTGCTGGTTATTATTTGAATAAATGGTAGAATTGTTGTTACCGCTGATGTGATGGATGTTGGAAGAGGGGTAGAGTTAAATCGGATGTTTTAAACCCTAATTAGATTCTTCTTGTACTTAAATTAAGCTGAGTTTAGTAAGGGTCTAAATCCAGCATCATTATATCAATGGGGTGGCATCGGCCCGAAGACGTTCTTTGTAACGGGTGTAACCTTCACTTCAAGTTGCCATTCAGTGCTAATAAAATGGCTAATAATATTGGCGTCTGGAGTTATGTAAATTGCATTTTAATCTTGGTCATCTGTTTTAATAAAATGGCTAACAAGAACCTCTTCTGTTCCCACATTAAAAAGTCATTATCACTGTTTATCCTTAGTTTTCTACTTTCTAACTAGAAGACATTGTTTTTATGTTGTCGCAGTGAGTAGAGGTTTTCTTTGTGTGAAGAGGATCGGAGGTGGACATGGCCACAGCAAGCCAGACTATATACATTCATATGTGACTGAAGATATCACAATCAATGCAATTTCTAGCTTAAATGATGGTAGTTGTTTATCGTTCACTGATGCTGATCTCCCTCAGAACGGAAGTAATCATAACATGGCTCTTCACATTTCTGTTACCTGTGGTGAAACGACTCTGACTAGAGTTCTGCATTTATAAGGCTACCCAATGTAATCCCAAAGACGACATTGGATACCCTGCAGGTAGGGGCAACTATGGAACCTAGCTCTCTAATTGCGAAGGCTTTCGATGGATCCTTTAGAGGATGGCGGAGTGACCTGCATTTATTGGACCCCAACTATTCAACATTACCTTTCAAGTGATGGATATCTTTCCGACTTATAGCTGCTTGTTGGGAAGACCCTGGATACACGGCGCTAAAGCTGTCACCTCAACTCTTCACCAAAAATTGAAGTTCTTGCTCAATAACCAGGTGGTGGAGGTTAGTGGAGAAGATCCTCACCTCGGAGATGAGGTGCATGAGACCATCTTTCAAGCTTTTGAGATTGTTGGAAATGTGCAAAAGCCTAAAGGTAACATATTACATAACCCGTTGGCAGGATCAAGCTTTGAGATTGTTGGAGGCTCTTATTGATATCTCACCCCTTATGTTGTTATGTTGCCTTATGTTGTTATGTTGCCGTTACGTGGGTGGACGTAATCCAGAGTCAAGGTTATCTACCTCCATTAGTTCGAGGCGGACGCTCGAGGGGTTGTTATTATTTCTGTTGATGAATTTATTGTTGATATCAACTTCGAGGGGATGAACATTTTAGTGATTTTGTTGTTGCGCTTATTTCATGATAAATGATTGTTGATAATGGGAAGCCGAGGGGATGAACATTTAGTGATTTTGTTGTTATTATTTCCGTTGATGAATGATTAAGTGATTTTCATTAGAGTACTTGGTTGATTTCTTGAAGTGTAATACAATATATTTATTAATAATTCCACTTACAACTAATTTATTTTATTTTGCTTGTTTAACAGTAGTCATCGATTTCAATACATAAGCAAATCACATGGTCTCAAAGTATAGCTTGTTGTAGTAAAAATAAATGTAATTTTTTATTAGATTTTTATTATGTATAATGACATTATTTTCTTAATGAATTTCACCCGTATTTTTTAAATAATTATTGTTTTACGAAGATATTTCAAAATACCATCGACGAAGATTTGAACAATAATGAGATTGTATCGCTTTTAAATCAATCAATTGAATTAATAAGTTGTTAAAATATATTTAATTTATAAGGAAAACTAGTCAAATACAACTATTGTATATGGTCTTTAATCTAAATATTTTAAGGCTGACTATGTAAATTTTTATTCCCTTCTATTTTTTCCGTTTTTAATTTGCAGACACACAATGCGATTTCTGCAAGTTAACAATATGTGCGGGCTTTTAATCGAGCAATCTTATATATGGTCAATATTACATTGTTGAAGAATAAAATTACATAACTGGCCAATTTCCACTAAAAGGATGTGTTATCGAGGCAAGTAAAGAAGTCCAAAAAGTTCAAATGGAGTATCTATGGCGCCAACTTGTGCAAAAGATATGTGCTTGCAGAAGGGATCTAACGGAATACCATGTTGTCAGCGTTATCGCTGTATATGGTTTAATAAAAGATCCGAAAGAGTATGTTTCATCATACCATAGGTAAACCTATTGGTTGCAAATCATGATTTATGAATTTCATTAAACTATCGCCATTGTATTATTGGTAAATCATTGTATATGAACTATCGATAAATCGGTCATAAGAAATCTACTAGTTGGCAACTTATAGCCATATAATCATGCTCACCATGGTCCCAAAACTATGGCCAATTGATGTTAATCACCAATCAACCCTCCGGCCATGAGGAGATCAATGTCCAAGAAAAATCGAAGTAAATGGCGGATGAGCCGAGATACCAAAATACATTGCTCGTGAATCTTTAACCACACATGCCAAAATGTGGAGCATGGACAAATCGCGCATATGTAAAGGGAAGCGAGTGCGAGAGAATAATTCCCATGTATGGGGTGTGTAAGAAGATCGCAGTGGGGTTGTAGAAGTGGTTATAGAATGAGGGTCGCAAGCGCTTGCCAACAAACTCAAGACTGATGCTTAGTTTCTTAAGTTTATGCTATATTTTACCGGTTTATGCGCTGATGTTTTGATGATTGGTTATGTAGTTCTGCATTATGTACTTGTTTGGTACTTGATGCGTATGCATTATGTGTACTTCGGTTTATGAAGTATTATGCTATGAAAAATTCAAATTATGGCTGCATGACATCGTTCAAACCGTTTAGATCGCCGAGAATTTATGTACATGTTCAAACTAGTTTATGATGGGTATAATGGTTTATGTTCAAACATGTTCAAAATACTTAGAACTGGTTTATGACAGAATACTTAGACAAATAAAATCTACATAATACTAACAATACAATAATATTAACAAATATTTAACCGGTTTCATCATTAATTTCAAACAAAATACTAAATAATTAAAACAGAACCATTACATCAAATCAAATTCATGGGACAATACACACAATCCATTATTACAAGTACAACAAAATTACAACAAATTTACTTCAACACATGTGTAAAACTAGTGCGTATATCACTAACAAAAAACACAATTGTTAAACTCAAAACAAACTCTCGGATATTTGTTCTTCTTCTTCAATATTTCTTCATTCGATTTCGCTCATCGTTCCATAAGCTCATCATTTCGGTTTTTCAACGATCTAATAACCTCTTTTGCGCCAAAACTCATCTCTTCGTCAAACCATTCAAAGTGGTTACATCCTTTCTTTCTCACGACCTTAAAACCTCCACACTCCATAAAACCTTCTTCCAGGATTCTCAGGTCCTAAGGATGTCATCAATGGAGATTTATGTCACACCAACATGTATTTTTTCTAAATTGGTAGGGTTTGATGAGGCAAAAGAAAACCTTGAGGAAACCATGCGTAACTGCCATTCAAGGAGAAGAAGAGAGATTAAATTGAACAACGAAATCTGAAAGAGAAAAGAGAACGCCACAGTAAGGCAAAGAGAAGAAGAACAAACTGATCGTGAAAGAGAAGAAGACACTTAGGGTCTTATTCTTTAATTCTTCAATATTTAATTAATCTTAAAATTAATTGTAATTAAAATTTAATGGAAATTAAATTGGTGAACTTGAACTATGTCACTAACCTCATGTCATAAAAAATTAGAGTCAAATTAGTAAGGGACCAAAAGCAAAAAAACTAAAAAGGGACTAAAACGCAAGATTTTAAAATGAGGGACTAAAAGTTAAAAATGAAAAAATGGTGTAATTCAAAAGTAATTGCCTATTTTAATTATTCATAAAGTTACGTACCAAAAAATTTATATTATCAACGATTGTGATTTATTGTTTAAATATACTTTTGTTTATTAGCTTATTTTTTATATATAAATTTTATAAATTTATATATGATAGTTTTTTTTATTTATTTTGAAGATTGTTATTGAAAACTAGATTATAGGTTTGATTTAATCTCATGTTGAATTTGTATTGAACATATTTATAGTTTATTAAATTGATTTTAGTACTATCAATCATGCTATATTTTAGATTTGTAAAATTTATAAATATGACAAGGTTTTAAAATTTTAATTTAATTAGGAGTCATTACACGTCAGAGATCGTAAAAAAATGTAAATATGTTATAATAAGAAAGTTTTAAAATTAAAATTTGAGTTATCGTACATTTTAGATTGTAAAAATAATATAAATATAATATAATAAGAAAATAAAATTTGATTTGAGAGTCGGCTTACATACATTTTAGATTTGAAAAAATAGTTTAACTCATTTTTAGAGTTAACTCATTTGGATTCAAGTTGATTTTGTTAACTTATCTGGATTCACGGTTGATGTGAATGTATGTTTGACATACTAGCTATGATTGATTATTTAATGCCTATTTTTTTTTACTATTACTTTTTGTTGTTATTTTATATAATTAAGCTATAAAAATTATTATACATTTATTATAAATACAAATTAATGCTTAAAAGTTAATATATTATTGATATATAATTGAAACTACATGAATATTTATGAACTACAAAATAAATTATATTGTGTTTGATATTCCAAACACATAAATAAAAATTTGATAAACGATAGTAAATTATAAATGTTAATATTATCCAACTGAAAATATAGTATCGTGTTTAACAAGTTAGTCATTGATACATATAATTTGAATACAAACATAACCACTGCGATATGACAGATTTCTTACTTATTAGATTAAACATTTAATCAGAAGAATTTATTTATAATTACTATGGGTTTTATATTTATATATTATAGATTTATAATAAATATTGTTGATAATATTAATTAAAATAAAATAATCCATTATAACCCTAAACTAAAAAATAAGAGAAAAGAAGAACATTTCAAACACAAACAAAATTTTCAATATTTAATTCTTCAATATTTAATTTAATCTTTTAAAATTAATTGTAATTAAAATAGCGAGAAATTAATTAAGACCGACCTACATAAAAAAATAAAGTTAAATTAAACAAACTAAAGATTTTAAATTAGGTATCAAAAGTTGTAAAAATTGTAATGGAAGCCTCATTTTAATTATTCTATTTTATTTATTAAAATATAATTGTGTTGGCTAGTTTATTTTTTTTATTTATGTAAATTTTAAATAAATTTATATATATAAGCATTTTATAAAATCTTTACAATAAATTTATATATGATAGTTTTATTTATTTTGAAGATTGTTATTGAAAATAGATTATAGGTTTGATTTAAACTTCAGTTGAATTTAAAGAGAATATTTATAGTTTATTAAATTAATTGAGTACTATCAATCACATACATTTTAAATTTGTAAAATTGTAAATATGATAAGGTTTTAAAATTAATTTAGTGAGGAGTATCATAATGTGACATTGTAAAAAATTTAAATATGTTATAATAAAAAGTTTTAAAATAAAAATTTGAGTTATGTACATTGTAGATTGTGAATAATATAAATATAATATAATAAAAAATTAAAATTTATTTGAGAATGCATACATTTTAGGTTTGGAAAAATAGGTTAACTCATTTTTAGAGTTAACTCATTTGAATTCAAGTGAATGTATGTTTGACATACTAGTTATGATTGATCATTTAATGCCTATTTTTTTACTATTATTATTATTGTTGTTTTATATAATTCAAGTTATAAAAATTATTATACGATTTATTATAAATATAAGTTAATGCTTAAAAGTTGGTATATTATTGATATATAATTGAAACTACATGAATATCTATACATGAATATTTGTGAACTATAAAATAAATTATATTATATTTGATATTCCAAATACATAAATTAAAATTTAATAAATGATAGTAAATTATAAGCATGTTAATATTATCCAACTGAAAATATAGTATCGTGTTTAACAAATTAATTATTGATACATATAATGTGAATACAAATATAACCAATGCGATAACACGAGATTCTTACTAGTTAGATTAAACATTTAATCACAAGAATTTATTTATAATTACCATGTACTTTAGATTTTATATATTCATAATAGATTTATAATAGTTAATATTAATAATATTTAGACTAAAATAAAATAATCCATTATAACCCCTAAACTATAAAATAAAGAGAAAGAAGAACATTTCAAACACAAAGAAATTCTGATATCAAAATCTTAAAAATTAAAATATAAAGATAAAAATGAAAACAGTGGCATACACTACAGATTCTTCTTCAATGGCTTGGTTTCCCTCACCATACATTCTTGGAATGATTTGTGTTTCTGTATTCCTCATACACCGCTCCATGGATTGTGACAAAACTGTGCGAAATCGGTCCTTTATCACCGTCGCAACAATCGCAACGACAACCCTAATCCACCTACAACTTGAAGGTCTGTGGTGATTTTCTTCAATGCTATTCTCATTTACAACTAACTAGTTAATTGAATTTGTTTGTATAAATTGATGATTTATTGCTGAATTTCATAAATGAGATACGCCAAAAAAATAATGAAATAAATGGCCGAGTTGAGGGAATGAGTCATAAGGCTGTCAGATTCGCCACTCTCTTGGGAGAAGGATGGAGCACGATCACAGTGCCGACGCGAAAGGAGAGGAATCTAGACAACAAATATGCCGCCACTTTGTGGTTTATGTCTCTGCTATTCTGTTTGATTTTCCTATTTCTGAATCTTATTATAGTAACGTCTCTTAATTGGTTTGGTTCTGAATGTTGAGTTTTCTTGAGCCAGCATGACCTCTTGAACAACAACAACAATCAAAAACAAGTTTTCACAACACAAACCAACTGACTGGTTTTCACCCACTACAAATCCCATAACTACCCTCCCATAGGTTGAAAATCCCTGATACAACTTGCTACAGGAATATTGTTTAATTGACCTATACCGGTTGGAATAGGCTCAGCCAGTCCTATCTTTTCTATAAGAGTCAATATGATTTTTATAGTTTCCTTTCCAAATGAAATTCATTGAGATCCAAAGAGATCATCTTCATCTATGATTTTTGTAGGTTCTTTTTCCAAATGAAATCCAACAAGATCCAAATTATCCATGGGATTTCAAGTACTAGAATTTGAATCAACTCAAAGTTTGATTGTATCACTTCTTCAAACCAACACAATGAAGGTGTTGGAGGCTGCAATGAAGGCAAGCCAAAGTGTCGCAATTAAGGCGATTTAGGCGGACCTCAATTAAGGTGGAAATTCAACATATATGAATTTCTTATTGTCTAATAGTCAGTGTTATCGAATATCCACCATGGCGGATATTAGTGAAGGACTGGCGGTTTTGGGCTCACTGCAATGGTAAATATCAACTGATATTGGTTTTTTCCAATATAAGTGGCCTCATTTTGCTCTCCTCATGGGCTGCCATCTTCCCCAACAATACTGCTAATAATATTCATAATGTTTTTTCATAAATGCATTTTTATATTTTTGTCTTTACATTATATCTCTAATGTGTCCTCTCTTGCAAAAGTTCTTACACACATGTTCCCACCATATCTTGACGAACTGCATTTTATGTCGTAATGACAGGCTTTCTATAAATAACCTACTAGAGCCTCACCACACCACACCACCCCATGATCATTAGTGATCTTTGTGCTTTTCTTGTAATGTTATACTTATTTCTCAAACAAATCTTGGTGTTGAAAGAGACAAGAGCACAAACAATCCAAATTTCCAAGTTCCCCCTCAAATTAATTTAATGACGAGATATACAATTGAAGTAGAGTAGAGTCCATATTTTCACAAGATAAAACATGCTAACAAGTGTATGAATATGAACAAAGAGAAATTAACATGCTTAAGACAAATGCCACAATTATAAAAGAGAGATTTAACAAGACTACGGGAGCAAGAAAAAGAAAGATAAAAAACAACTCATGTTGAGAGAATAAATAGTTGCAACTTTGTAAAGGGTTTTATATAGAATCGGTCCAACTTTGTTTCGGAAAATTGTTTAACATTTTAGCTAGGCCGATAACTTAGTTTGTTTCAGATACAATTACAATTGTTATTTGTCTCCTTAACTTGGTATATCTTCTCTCTCTTTTTTAAATGTAAAATGTAAAACTAACTTAAATTTAGAGTTTAGTAGTATAATCTCTTATGTAACGATAGTTTATATTATATTACAAGTGATTTTATGATATTGCTAGTAAAAAGTGTAAATAAGTTATGCTGTTTTACAAAAAATCTAAATTTAAGTGATAATGTACCAAACATGTGAGAAGAACGATAATCGAAATTGATCACAATTTAATTGTATGGAACTGACCAATGGTAAAGGTTTGGCCTTTTTTCTTAAAATTGATCAAACGTATTGGCCTGACTCTATAAAAACCCTTACGACAATTTTTATCTCTTAACCTTAGTTGTTCTTTATCTTCACCTCTCACACCCTGTGTCAATAAACTCTCTTCGCTGATGCTTTCATCTTGTGCATGCTAACTTCTCTCTGCTCCGATTCGTATCTGTAGGTGTACTCTATCTTATGAAATTGTGAACTGTAATTTAATTTATATTCCGTCATTGCACTGATTTAATTTATATTCTGTCATTGCACTGATTTAATTTGTTGGTAATTCAGATTTGCTTGTGATCTTATCCTTTTTAATACTGAGATTAGTATCAGGGATTACCGAAGAAACACCAAGATCATCAACGGTCGTGGTGCAGTAGGTTATTTATACACATCCTGCTGTTACGATATTCATAAAAGGCGTATCTTCGTAAAAAGGAAGGAACAATACAAAAAACGATGCAATTCGTAAGAGGCTCATCTTCAGTCCAAGGTATGGTCTAGAAATTTTGCTATGCCATTATGGATGTGATGTGATTTTATATCCGCTTTCAATTTACTTGTTTGATGTGGAAAATTAGGGTTTTTGAATGAAGTCGGCATTTTTGGATGAAAGTAATTGCTGGTAAAAACAAAATCTAATTGAGATTGACATTCATAATTGCAAATAAAGATTGAAAATTTATAAAACAAGCTTGTGTGAAAATTGAGTTTAGCCATAGAAAATAGTTCCTCTTCAATATGGGGTTTGAATACTGTTTGAAAGTTAGACTTTGTTTGGGGTATGGGTGAAAGAGACCTTGTGTTGGGAGGAGAAATAATGATGATCCTCTCATTCTCTCAACTTAGGGAGAAGGTTGGTGGCTTTGTGGAAAATGAAATTATTCTTTGTCCGGAAAGTGTTGACATGAGGAGAAGCTAGTATGGTTATTTAATGCCGACTTAAATGGAATTTTATAATGCCGACATAAATAATTTTATTGTTAGTAAAGAACATCAGTTGGTATTAATTTTATTGAAAAAATACTAAATCATGAGGGGTGTGAATGGAAGATAAAAAGGTGCAATCCTTTTGGTACACAACCAAACCTATTATCTGTTGTTGGTAATGGAGATTGTATAGAGTAGTAGAAGGGTGTGTATGAAGGGAAGGTGTGATAAATGGGGCAATAGTTAACACAATAGTTTAGATATTTTGCTGTTTGATTTCAAATGATTTCTCTATTCACAAATCTTGTGTTATTCACAAATTAAAGAAAAGGGCATCTTTTCCTTCTTGAATGGTAGAACATGTCTTCCATCATGTTTGTATTATGGCGTATACGACGGATAAAATACTTGTCATTTCTTATGCTGTTTGTTAAATACTATATTATATTTTGAGGCATTTAAGGACAATTAAAATATCTTTATGATAAATGATATTTTAATTTGCAATTTTGATTTGAAGGCTCATCTAGTTTATCTGCACGTCTGACTGTAAGGGAGGAAGCAGATTCTCGTCTATCTATGTTGGAAATGTAAGAAACTAATTTCTTTATTCTGCCTCTGTTCATTCAGTTCTGCTGTATTGAAATGCTTGACATCAATTTGCATTTTATTTTATACCTCTCCGTGTATTGGTAAAATATAATTTGTGAAAAGTTTATCTTAGCTTCTAGAAGGAACATAACTTCTTGAGTACTCAATATGCTTGCTGATTGTCTTGTGCTAGCCTGCACTCTTTTTTTTTTTTATTGAATGGGCTGCAGTCCTATAGTTGAAAGACTGCAGCCAATTAGAATAGAGATGGAAAACATATTATCTAAGTATGTTGCTTAGTTTTAGGTTATTGAAAGCTTGATTTTACCATTTTGTTTCATGCTCTGCATTGTATACCTTTTCTTCATACCCTAAAATGGAGTCCTGCTTTTCATAAATCTGATTTCCTTGCTTGCTTGAGTCAAATGTTCCAAAAGACATGTCAAGAAGGCACCAGAAGGGTTGCTGAATCTTGCTTTTACTGAGCCACATGTTGTTAAGTTCTGTTTTGCCTCCAATCTGAGACTGTACAAAGCGAAAAATCATTAAAATGAAAAGTGTCCAGCCACAAATTAATAAGAGATAAATACCCTACTTGCATGGCTAAGTGTCTAACTGTATACTACTTGTTCTACATTTTAGTGCTTACTTTCAATTTAATCTTTGCATGTTCCTCTTGCTGCTTGCACAGGACCGCATTCATGTGCATGTATTTGATACCTTGACAGTAATGATGTCTTATATCACATTTCTAATGCATGTTGAATTTCTTTAAAGCGGAAATTGTAGTTATAATTTTTTTAAATCTTCAACTGAATATTTTAACTTGTGATTCAGGCAGACTATGCATGTGAAACTGAAACTGTTAAACAACATTTTATGTCATGTGGGACGGTTATCCGTGTTACAATTCCCACAAATGAACTTGGTCTACGCAAAGGATTTGCATATGTTGAGTTCGACAACAATGATGCTGTTTCAAAGGCACTGTTACTTAACGAGTCCGAGCTTCACGGTCAGAAAATTAAGGTCTGTATCAAACAATCTGCATAAATGGATTTAGTCTCTCTCCGTTAGTCATACATTAGTGTTATATACTTAAAATCTGGTTGCACTTCAGGTATGTGCTAAGCGTACAAACCTTCCTGGAATGAATCAATCTTGTGGGCGAAACACTCATGTTGTAAGGTCCAGGTGGCCATATCCAGTGTATCGTAGACCTGGTTATGGGTAAGCAAATATCATAAACTTCTAAAAACTTGGATTTTGATGATTAAAAATTGGTTTGTTGCTTTTATTTGTCTCCGCCTTTAGTTATTAAATCTCAAGTTCTCAATATTTAGGAATTGTTTGGTTTGAGAAAATTTTCATATTGTTTTGATTTTGTTTCATTATAAAGGTTTCTTATTGTTTTGATTTTGTATCCTATTTTCAAAGATTTATATAAGAAATAGTGAAAACAATGAGAAAGTCATTTTTTACTATTTCTTAAACAAACTGAAAAATAAAGTGACTTTTTTCTATTATAAGTGAAAACAAAGTATATTATCTGAAGTCAAACAGAGTATTTCATTTCAACCTTCAAAAGCTTTGGTCAGTTTGAAACCATATATACATCCATTCTGTGATTAGTCCTTCCTTCTCAGACAATATTTCTGCAATCTTCACTTCCATTCTTGATCTGTAATGACTAAGTCATTTTGATTTGTAGAAGCGCTCCTAGGTTTGGACGTTCTGTGCGATACAGACCATACTAGTGGTCAGCTGAGTTGAATGGTGATTGATGAGAAAAAGAGGACTGCATTCTATTTTCCATTTAATCTCCATTTCTAAGGGAAAGAACATGTGTTTTAATTTGCTTACTCTTGACTAAGCTATTTACTGTACCTTGGTTTTTCTCGGTAAGAATATATTATTATGTGTTGAGACATGTGAGAGTTTGTTAAATCAACGTTTTCCCCTCTTTTATAAAGTCCTAGGATTTTGAGACATAGAACATTATGTCCAAATTTGTTAGCTTTATGATATTTTTCAACAACCTTACATTGTCTTCTCCGGATATGGCGGGTTACATGCTTTGTCAATTTTCAGTCCACACCAGTTCATCGTGGAAGGATTTCCATTTAGAACAAGGATATTTTTGATTATCCACTTCTTTGTATCTCTATACAATCTTACTGCTTTCACCTTTATGATATGGTTTCTATTCCGTACCCCTTATGTTAGTTTTCTATGTATGATGCTATCTTCCAAGATTATGGTCTTCGGCTGCCTTTCACCTTTTTTGAATGTCATTTGATGTCGACTTTCATATTTGAGTTTTTTTTAACACTGATGTGCTTATATCAATGTAAAACCTAGGGGTGGCAATTGGATCCACTAAACAAAAGTCCATCCAATCCATCCACTAAAAATCCATCCAATCCATCCATTAAATTAAAAAAGAATTTAATGGATTGATCCAATTCATCCACCAAATCAAATGGATTGATCCAATCCATCCATCTCATCAACCAAATCCAATAGATTATATTTTATTATTTATTTATTATAAATATTTTATTATAATATTTCAATTAAACAATTAAAAAAAATTTAAAACAATCAGAGAAACATCTTTCTCACTGTATCGTTCTCTCAACAATGGCGGAACAACCAATGGTAACCCTAACTCAATTTCTTCCAAATTCATCTCCTAAATACTAACCCTAATCCAATTTCTTCTCCAAATTCATCTCAAAGAAGCAAATTCAACACAACTAATTTGTCACTTTTTCCTCTTTCGTGCAAAAGGTAAGCGCTTCACAATTTTCTTTCATTTTACGCTTTCTCTTTCAATTTTCATTAGATATCACCAAACTTCACTTGATCCGTGATTTCTTTGTTATTCATTTCATTTTTCTTTATTTTGTGCGTATTGTTTGATTTTTCGTTTCAAAATTCATGTAAGTTTGAACCAACCACTTTTTTCTGCAATACAACTCTGTTTGGTACTCACAAGTTTAGAGGGAAGAGATCAAGAGAGGTTGCCCAAGCCCGTATTGATTTGGAATTTGAAGTAAAGTGATAGACTCATTAGGACTTTATGGGCAACCATGCCTCTTGAGTTTGTTATGAAGTGAGTTTTAGAAGAAATGCAAGTAAAAATCTTTGTTTCTAAGGAAAGCGCATTCATGCTTAGGGATAAGCTGTCTAGGATTATTCTCTTATGTTGTATTGTAGTGTCGGCATTCGTTTCAATTCAAAGTCTATTCCTTATAGCCAACAAACACTTGTATGGATTGCTGGTGTACTTTTTCTTGTGTTGGTATTCTAAAGCTGTTCCGAGTGTGTTTGCAGAAGATCACATCACAACGATTCTCTGATGTAGCATGAGTATGCAATTGCCTTGTGATTTTGCTGAAACATTTTTTTGACAGTTTTATAATATTGCTGAAACTTGATAGCCTAAAAAGGATACTAAGACTTCACACAGTTTTTTCTTTAAATAACAAGTACTGCAAAATAAATTTCAGGAATCAAAGTTTCATAAACTATTATAGGATTTCAAATTTTAAAAAGAATCAATGAATATAACTAATCATAGGGATAAAACAACAAATTTAATTGCACTTTCGAAGTTTTGACTGTACTTTCTACATCACAACATGTGAAACATTAGTTTAATTAACTTTCTCTGAACTTAATATATATAACTATACCTATATAAAAAAGAAAAAAGAAAAAAATCAATTAAATTTGCTCACTCTTGCTTATGAGATCTAAAATTGCATTTGCTTTTCTCTGTGCTCTATTTGTACCACTTTCTTTAATCTCAATTAAATGCTCATAAACTCCAAACTGAAGTGCTGCCAATGTAAAAGAAGAATTACTTGTACACAACTCAAGAAGAACAGAAGCTGCACATTCCTTATTCTTAGGAGTTCCTTCTCTAGTAAACTCAACAAGAGTTTCAATGAAAGGTAACTGTCCAATCTCTTGTCTCCCTTCATAATTCAACACAAGTAGTAATAAAATAGATAGTGCTTCATCAACCATTCCCAAGTTTTTTTCCTTTAACAATTCAAGTAAAGGTGTCACAATTCCAGCTCTTATAGCTCTATCTTTATTTGCGTGGTTTAATGATAAGCTAAAAAGTGTTGTAGCTGCATCTTTTTTTCCTCTAACTGTTCCATTTTGTAGTAAATTTACCAAAGGTTGAATCCCATTTGACACTCCAACAAGCTCTTTGTTTTCATCAATCATTGATAAGCTGAATAAAGCGGCTGCTGAGTTTTCTTTAGCTACAATACTTCCATTTTCCAGAACAGTTGTGCCTGGATGACTACGCGTGTACAATTGCAACCTTTTTGAACATAGGTAGTCCATAATGTTCCATAAAGAAAACAAAATACATAATTGGCTAGGTAGTTTTATATGTCTAGGATCATTCTCTTATGTTGAATTGGAACGATTTTATTTTTTACTTGGTTTCCTTATCTATATGAAGCAATTTTTTTTCTCTGTTCAAGGGACTTGGGTGCTCATTATTTGCTACTATTATTCTCAGTATGACCGCCACCTTTGCAGCAGAAGCAACATACTTTGTTCATGATAGACCGTATCTTAACTATATATTAGAATCTCCTGTTTGTTTGTGTGTGCGAACAACTTGTCGTCCAATTTTTGTTTTAGAGTTGGTTGGTGAAAAATCGAAAGATATAGATATTCATTTGATTTTTGTAGGAAAAGGAAGTTGACAAAAGACAGGTTGAAACTGGTTTGTATTTTCTTGTTCGGTAGACCCTCCCTTGTTGTAATTTTCCTCTGTCTAGCTGCTTTTCAGTATCCAGGAATGACCAAAGTAGCATTGATTAGTACCGAGATATAGATGTTTTGGCACATTAAGTCTCTCAAGTTTATAATATATGCATCTTATTTGATTTTCCAAAGTTATGATTTGCTAACTTGATTGATCAGTCTTCATTTCTCACGTGATCTTGATTTACTTGCAAGCAAGAAATATGTCTACTGAAGGCGATGAACTTGCAATACAAATTGAGGAAGAAGTTGATGAGAGTTCAGTCCCTAGTTCAAAACAAACAAAAACTTCTATGACTGGAATTTTTTGAAAAGTTTGTTGATGATATAGGACTCCCAAAGGCCAAATGCAAAAATTGTGACATAGTTTACATGGCGAGAGATGGTGGTGACACTTCTAATTTGATAAAACATGCAGGGAAATGTGTTGGAAGAGGGAATGGATCTTCTTATCCGCCATTGGATCAAGAAAAATATAGGGAACATATTTCTAAGGTAATTATCAAACATAACTATCCTTTTAGTTTTGTTGAACATGAAGCGATAATTGACTTACTTTGCTTTTTACACTCCGATGTTAAATCCATTACTAGAAATACTGCAAAGTCTGATGTTCTTAAGTTGTTTAGAAAAGAAAAAGAAACTTAAAATCCTATTTGCAGTCATTTACGGAAAAATTTGTTTAACATCCGATCTATGGTCTGCAATAAACACATATCAATATATGGTTTTGACTGCACATTTTGTTAATAGGAATTGGGAATTAGAGAAAAAACTTTTATCCTTCATTCATTGTCCACCACCTCATAGCGGTTTTAATTTGGCTGAGAAGTTAATAAGTTTGCTAAAAGAGTGGGGTATTGAGAGAAAAGTATTCACAATTACTTTAGATAATGCATTTAACAATGATGTTATGGTAAATATATTGAAGAAACATTTATTATCAGGATTAGGATTGAGGGCTGATTATTTTCATGTTAGATGTGGAACACATATCTTAAACTTGATTGTTCACGATGGTTTAAAGGTGATTGATGGTTCTTTGAAGAAAATTAGGTTGTGTGTGAAATATATAAGAGGCTCAAAAGCTCGAAAGATAAAGTTTGTATCTTGTTTACAACAACTTTCAAATGTGACTTCTAAGCAAGTTAAATCAAGATGTTATATTAGGTGGAACTCCACTTATCGATGCTTGAGGCTGCTATAGGTCAACAAGAAGCTTTTGTTCTCTAAGTGATATTGATCCACATATTGATTGTTGCTTATCAAATGAGGAGTGGGATGAGGTAAAACCATAGCTGATTTTTAAAGCCATTTTATGATATCACATTGTTATTTTGGTACCTCTTATCCTACCACAAACCTCTATTTTAGTGGTGTATGGAGAATTCAAATAAAAATTAAGGAAGTTGCATGTGTTGATCATAGTGAATTTGAAAAAAAATCAATTATGTTGCATGGCTAGAAGAATGAGGAATTTTTTTGATAAATATTGGAATTCTTATAGTGTTGTGCTGTCATTTGCTGTCATCTTAGATCCTAGATATAAGTTGCAATTTGTTGAGTGGTGCTATGTGAGGTTGTTAGGAGGTGAGGGAGTACAAGTTGCAAAGTTGATTAATGATAAGTTGAAAGCTTTTTTTCAAGAATATCTCAAGCCCTCAAATGATGCAAGCACTTCATCTTCACAAAGGTCAACTAGAGGTAGTCCAAACATTCCCTCAAATGACTTGCAGGATTTTGGGACTTATGAAAGTCAATTGTGTGGACCATCAAAGGATGAGTCGGATTTGGATACTTATTTGAATGAAAAAAATTTAACCATGAGCAATATGCTGATTTGATGTTTTGTAATATTGGAAAGCAAATGAGGGTAAATATTCCAAACTTTCTAAATTGGCACGCGATCTTTTGAGCATTCCAATTACTACAGTTGCATCAGAATCAACATTTAGTTTAGGTGGACGTATACTTGACAAGTATCGAATCGCTCTTTCATCTGATAATGTTGAAGCATTGTTGTGTACACATGACTGGCTTTATGGAACACCAGGTTAGTGTCTACAAACATTTCCATTTGTATTCTTTTCATCTATCTTCTTTTATAATTAATGTATGTTTAATTGTTTTCTACTTTGATTCTCTTTTGTAGCTGCATTTGATTTTGATGGATGATTTTGTGGAGCACCTTTCAACCTACATTCCACAACATGAGGTTACTTGTTTGAGAGTTTTTCTTTTCCTCAAGGTACTATTATATTATTCATACACAATCTTTTATGTTAAGACCGTAAATAATAGTATTCATATTGATGTTAACTTATATTTACCGAATTATTTCTGATTAAAGTGCTCAATTTTTTCTACCGAATTATTTCTGATTAAAGTGCTCAATTTTTTTATCAGCTCTTCGTTCAGACACCCCGGATGCTTGGCTCGGAATGAGTGGAAGCTATGCATGCAGAATTCTTTGATATCAGCGGGAAGTTAATTGACATTTTGAACCTCATGGATTTTATGTTTTCCATTGTTGTTTTTTTGTCCATGATATGGCACATGTAGCAAATTTTGAATTTGCATGGTTAATCTTATAATTAATGTGTGTCCAGAAAGTTTGGTTAGAAGTTTATGATATTCCTCCCTAGGATGAATCTTGTTGAATTTAAATGTGATATGAGAAATTATTTTTTAAATTACGAGTTTATGAAATTAATATTATGAATTATTTTTTAAAATTTTTAAAATCATTAAGAATATTTAATTTATTTTTGTTGTGAAATTTTAATTTTTTATGAAATTTAAAAATAATTCAGAATATTAAAAGTTTTTTTTGTGAAATTTAATTTTTTTTAATGAAATTTTAAAAATAATTAAGAATATTTAATTTTTTTTGGGAAATTTTAATTTTTTTTATGAAATTTTAAAAATAATTCAGAATATTAAAAGTTTTTTTTGTGAAATTTAATTTTTTTTAATGAAATTTTAAAAATAATTAAGAATATTTAGTTTTTTTTGGGAAATTTTAATTTTTTTTATGAAATTTTAAAAATAATTCAAAATATTAAAAGTTTTTTTGTGAAATTTTATTTTTTTTATGAAATATTAATTTTTTTTTTATGAAATTTAAAAAATAGTTAATTTTTGTTATTGTGGAATTAAAAAAATAGTTAAGAATTTAAAATTAATTGTTTGGATGAACGGATATCCATCCATTAGAAATATGATAATGGATGGATTGGATGGATTTTTAATCTTAATGGATGGTTGGATTGAATTTTTATCAAGGGAGTTTAATGGTTTGCTTTGATCCATCTATTAATAATCCAATCCATATCCATCCAATTTTGCCACCCCTAGTAAAACCCAATGCTTTTGTATTTTGTTCCATATTTCATATTCGTTGGAAGTTTTTGGGGAACACCCTATTTCGTACCGTTTCCACCTATTGTAAACTCTTACCACGTCAATTTGATGACTATATATGTCACCATGTGATCCTTTCACCTCTTACCTTGATTTTTCATGAGTCAACGTGTATTGTTGGCACGTGTTCTAAATTGCGTACTCTTTCCGTCTTATAATAAATATCATATTTGAGTAATGCACGAATTTTAAGAAAATTATTGAATGTGTTAGTTTTAATGAAAAGTTAATGTCATTTACTAGAATACTTCTATGAATTATACTACCTCCGTTTTTTATTATAAGTCGTTTAAAAAAGTTGTACCACAATATAAGTCGTTTTATAATTCTAATCAACAATTAATGATATTTTTTCTATTATATCCTTAAATATTTATTAGTCTATCTCCTTTCAATTATGTAAATTTATCTTCCACATGTCATTAATGAAGGATAGTTTTGTAAAAGTCTTCATAATTTCTCATTTTCATACAACAATAGTTGTTTTTCTTAATACGTGTGAAAAGTCAAAAACGACTTATAATAAAAATCGGAGGTAGTAATTAATAGAAGAGTTGAATAAAATGAAAGTTAATAAATAGGGGTATAGTAGTGGAAAATAATAATACTTGATGCATTGAAATTGTAAATAGACAATTATTTTGAGATAAAAAAAAAGGTACAAATGAGACACTTATTTTGAGACAGAGTGAGTATTAACTAATGTTGGTAGAATCACCATTTTAAGGGAAATGTGAGGACTAATGTTGGTAGAATCACCATTTTAAGGAAAATGCGGGGACCAACGTCTCGAGACGTTAAAGAGTGGGGATGGTGAGTATTTCCAAAAATAAGATTAAGCATATATTTTTGGGAAAGCAGATTCCTCCATGTCTCTAGTTTTGTTTAGGGCGGCAACATGCCCCGTTTAAACCTCCCGAAAGCCATAAAACAATAGAAGGGTAGGCGGTCAAGGAATGAACACAAACTTATTTACTAGGTTCATTTAATGCGGCATACCCACTACTCATTAATAAAAAAGTAGTTAAAAATTAAAACAAACTTGTAATATCCTACATTCAAATCCAATAATTAAATTCAACATAATTAAGTAGTTCAACATAAGTTCAAATTCAACATAAATAGTTCAACAAGCGTTACATCAAAATAAAGAAGCATGTAGAATAATACAACAACCTATAACAACTACGAGTTTACAATAGACAACATATAGTATAATAAAACAACCTATAAAAACTGCAGAATTTACAATAGACAACATGTAGCAACATATAACAAGATCATAATAGCATAATACAACAACAACAACCTATAACAACACAATACAATATTTTATAACAACATACATTGAACATATAACAACATTTTATAACCGCCATAGCCTATAACAACATACATTTCACATTTAACAAAAATATGCCAAGTTAAAAATTAGAGCAATACAATTATGTCTACGGGCTACACAGCGCCTTACTTTATTGCAGTGCAGTGCGGTATAGATTAAATTATCACGAGTTCAAAATTGAGGCGTGACCCACAAAAAATGAAGGGTTAAACGAGCTTTGTCCGCGGGCTAGGCCCGTTTTGCCACCCCTAGTTTCGTTGACTCTTCTTTCTGCGATTAAGGATGATATATATTTCTTTTATGGTGTATACTAGTTTTTATTTTTGGCATACTATATTTCCTAGACATTTAGTCATTTGTTATCTATCGGTAATATGGCGGATGTGAATATCCTCATGTAAGTTCTTTGTTTTTAAGGATCGACACTAATTTTAGTAAAATAATAATAGCGATGATGAAATATATAATAGGATAATAGGATGTATAACTTGAATATATACAAAAAGAAGTCCTATTGGAATGCCTAAGCATGTTGTGTTGAATTAAATAAACAACTAGAACAACATGTCAACGGAGATGTCGTGACATCAGACATCTAACATCACGCCTACTGAACTGATAAATTAGTAGTTCTCTTTTAAGTTATGTAGAATATTCAGGGAATGTTATGCAACCTATGTGGCATATTCTTGAAAGCATATGTGAAGGTCCATAAGATTCAATCAGAAGTTAAGGGGGAAAATTAGGAAACCAAAGATTGAAGACCTTGCTTGTAGCAGAAATTTTCTACAATTTATTCTGATTGATATCTTTGTTGTTTGAAGGCCCAAGTCCAGTTTGGGATCAGGTTATAAATAAGGAGTTTGTAGTTTAGGAAGCTAGCCAAATTTAGAAAGGATGTATTCATTAGGGTTAGCCGTGTGTGAACCACCAGGACTGTGGGATGGTCACTGAGTTTTACCTCAAAGCCCATAGGCAAGAGGAAGCTTGTTTTCATTGAGAAGCTGAAGTAATGAGTTGAGTTATTATTCTTGGAGGAAGTTGTGAAGCAACTCCAAGGTGTGTGCTAAGTTAGAAGCATACTTCTTGAAGTCTTAGGCGTTTTGTGTAAGTATATCTTCTGATCATGTGTGTTTGAAGGGTGTCTTCAAGTATGTGTTATTATTATAATCACCGTGTGTGATTGAGAGTGAGGATTCTCATATAATGATGGTTGGCGGGTAGAACTGCCCATTCAAGATTTAAAATACCGATTACCATACAAACTTATATACGTAACATTGACAAAAAGATGAACTAAGCGGGGTTGTTGAGGGTTACTAAGTTGATTAATTGGGATGAGGCTCCATGGCCAACAAATGTTGATTAATCGAAAGAAGGCCAAATTGGAATTAACGACTTGCGGGAAAACCAATCGCTTGCGAGGAAGAGACTATCACTGCAGTTAGGAAAGATTGTAACAATATTGTTGGAGAATGCAAGTGAATTCTCTTGGATTCACCTTTGTTGGAGAGATGAGATCTTCCGACTTAACTGCTCCAATTAGAACTCATAGTCTAGTAAGAACAAGGTAATAATGTTGCTTGGAAGCGAGTTCAAACCATAATCAAGCTAGGGAAGGATGATTTGAACAATCATAGAGGCTTACAAAAAGTCGAGACTCTATTCTTCTTTGAGGGTACTTCATGGAGAAAGCGAAAGATTAACTTTTTCTTCTTAAAGCTGACATTCTATTGGAAAGATAAAACATACTACGATTATCAACATATCAATGAAGTTTAGCTATGCATGGAGTGAATGATATACGTGAGATGCATATGGACATTTTATTGAGGATCTACATGGAAGGTTGACTAATTCATGGACAACACTCGGCCAAAGCGAAGTCTTCACAAACCATCAACCGAAGGGTGGCTCTTTATCGCATCAAATTTTAATAGAAGTTTTAGGCATCGTATACATTCCGGGTTCCTTTTGATGGAAGCATCCCATGGGTATCACCATGTCTCATCCTACTACCAACTCATCCAGGGAAAAATGGGACATTCTGTAGGAACAATCCACTTTGCACATATATCTCATAAAAAAAATAAATTATCTGCCATCTTATCCCTTTGCTTCACATCCAAAGTAAACACACTTAAATGGAAATATTTTCACAAGTATGTTTTAACAAATTTGTTTTTTGAAATGCATTTTCAATAATTAAAGAATATTTTATAAAGCGAGTAAAAATAAGATTGCCAAGGAAGGTAAAGGCTCAAATTTTATTGATAGAACGATACATCAATAACATGACTCTATTTTTCAATACACATCACCATACTCAAGAATTCTCAAAAATTGACGGATAAACACTCCTAAGCAATCAACCAACTAGGGTTTTGATTTTCTCAAGTCAAAGATATTTTCTATTGCCTCAAGTGAGCATCATTCCTCCTCATATGTCTCAAAGTATCACCATGTCAAGTTTCAAGCTTCACAACTCAAGTTTAATACTCAAATGGTTGAAAATCAGTTGTATTGGAAAAAGTCAATTGTGGTCAAAATACGGTCAAACTTCATCATTTTGGTCAACATCAAGATTTTAAAACACATTCATCATTTGATCATGGGTTGATCATGATTCATCAAGAAAATCAAAGAATTGATTAAAAGTCAAAGTTTCTAAATTAGGGTCTTTGATCAAAAGTCAACAGAACTTTTACCAAGCATAACTTTCACATACTTTATCAAAAAAATTTCCACCAGCTCATTTTGAAGGAATTCAATTCCCTAAAACTTTGTGTCTCACAAACTTTGTCCAAAAATGCTTCATTTGAGAGTTATATGTCAAGACATTATAGGTCCTTCTAAAATCAACAAAAAGTCATCTTTTCCAAAAAGTGTACATGAAACAAAGCTTCAATGAAGATGAAACCAAAGGATCCTTAGAGGACATCTTGAGCTTTATAAAAGTCCAAAAAACTCAAAAATAAAATTGAGCAAGCTTAGAAAATTTGAAGAAATACATGAAGAGAATATTGATAAAACTTGAAATTTTCCAAATGGGCCTATGTTTCTTTGATTCAAACTTATTTCTAACATTGTCAAGAGTCTTTAAGCCCAAGTACACCCTCCTTCCATTTATTTTATTTATTTTAATTAAATCATTATTCAATTCAATTTAAATAAAAACCGAAATGATGCGTGCAAGGCTTAGTTTCTAGGTATCTTGAGGCCCAATTAACACTTAGGAAGCTGGAAAGAAACACATGGAAGCATTAGAAGAAGATTGAGCAAGAAAAAGAAAGATTGGATTCAAATTTCCAATCAAATATTCTTTATTAAATGGCATATATTTTCTCTCAAGTTTTGACCTAATTCTCTTGCCCTATAAGTATATAACACATTCAGACATCAAGAAAACGAATTTTTGCAGCCACAAAGCTAGGTTTCTTGTTCAAAATTTTCAAGAGAAAGTTGCACCATCGAAACCAGTCAAACAATTCCAAGAAGCCATTCGTGTTCACGAGGTATCAAAGGTAAGTATGGATCCATAAGAATGGCCAAACACGTCGAATCGATCCCTTCATAAACTCAGTTTGCATTATTCTTTTGATTTTCGTATTTTGCATTCTATTGTGTTTTAACTTGAACTAATCATGCTAATGTGTTTCTAAGGTGTCATAGAACAGGTTTGATCCATCATTTGCAAGGTTTGATGCCTAAATCGTGAGACACCATGGTTAGGGTATAACCAATCGTCTATAAGCTTTGAAGCCCTAGATACATATCGATTCGGCCAAACTAACACCACCATTGGATTCACAGTATCGATTTAGGGGATAGGGTCTTTAGATCCCATTTATTTTTCTATTTATGCGAGTTTGATTTTGCAGATCGGAGAAGACGACAGCTTTGCTCCGGCGTCTCTGACTTCTTTGACTCTGGAGAAGGCTTCACATTCACCTGCATACGCTTCCGTTAGGTCATCGACATTAAACAATTATTCATTCATTCATTCAGGCATTCATATCATTAATTCAATAATGCGGATCAAGAGTTTTTTCAATTAAGGTTCTTTATGTGAGAGTTCCTTTCATGCAAATTGGAAGCGAGGGTTGGACCCACATCATCATATGTATCTTTATTTATCGGGAATTCATCAAGCATAAAGTTTTCCTCTCCAAGATATCTCAAGAAAAGGATATTCATTTCAATTTATTGATGATTAGTGTTTCCATCCATAATGCGGTTGAGAAGTGGGAATTAGGGTCTCATGGAACGCACCATTTCAAGCCATTTTGCTTGAGTCGATATGCCTCTCAAATGGGTTAGAATGTTACCTCGGTTATGGGTTAGTTGGAATTTATTAATACAAGTGCTCAAAATTTCACCATTTTTTTTTAATTGAGAGCCAATGTTGATTGGAAGGTTTATCTGATTTTGGAGCAACAATTCAAGTTTTGATTCATTCAGACACTTATGCTTACAAGTTAAAATTTATTTGTTCTAAATAAGAGTTGAAGTGATATGGTGTGCATGGAACCATTTTTCTGAAGTGCTACCAAAAATAATTCAATTTGAAAGGAAAGAGATTTGAAGGTGGGTTTATGGATCAAACGAAGGCCTTTTGAGTTTGAAGTCTTAGAAAATTTGAATTGTTGTCCGACATGGTGTATCAACTCATGAACTCGAGAGTTCAAAAGCACGAGATCGAATCAAGAGAATTTGTGTGCAATTGTACTTGAATTCTTAAGCCAAAATTGAAAATTGACATGGGTTGAAGGTTTTCTTCAAGGTTGTGATTCAAAAAGGACAATTCGGCATTCATTTAAGGGTTTTCAAGATATGGCATAGTTTATGAACATAGAAGAATTATTCAAAAAAAACTACAAGTGTTATGGCTTAAAAGATTTGAATCACTTCATCATTCAAAGGATTCTTATTTGATCTAAGCTTCACAAAGTTACATGTCAATTTTACAAGAGTTCAACTACATTCAAGAGATATGAATTCTTATGTCCAAGTTCAAGCCACTTCACATTACAAGAGAATAATCCAAATTTTCATACAAGTATACTAAGGCTTCTTACAACAACAATATTCAAGTTTCTAAAATTTAGAATTTTGAATGTACAAATACAAACGCCATTAATCTAAAACATTGTGGGCATTCCCTAATTGCTACTTGATTCTATACATTACCGTTTCTTTTGTTACAAGAGGGTTTCAAGTTTTCTTAGTTCCGAAGTTTCAAATTACATCTTTCCGTAACTTAAAATGAAAAGTATGAAAGAAACTTCTAATCTAGCAAGCTAAACCCTATGATTGCTAAAAGAAATTTCCTTTGCTTTCTTTTGAATCTTCCTCAAAAACTCCATGGTTTCTCCGACCTTGTCATCTCCATGCCATCCTCACCATCGTTGCCATACATGAAAAACAAGGAAAAAGAATTGGTTAGCAAGTGAAACTATAAACATAAATATGAAATTTTCAAGCAAAGCTTCTCAAGGCCCATCATTAGGGATTATGGAAAGAATCAGGTTCAAGGGTTTTAATCATGTTTAACCTCAACCAAAGGCTTCATATTATGTATTATTGGAAAATATTGCAAATCACAAATGAGTGTTTGGTTCACAATAATGCAAGCAAAAGGAAAATCAAGTTCAAAGCAACCTAAAGCCTCATGGAATCATAAATTTATCAATCATAGGCCCAAATCTCTATTTGAAAATCACAATCATTTTCGGCTCACAAAAAGAGATATAAAAAAATAGGCAGCAAGTACATAGTGCAGTTTCAACTCAAAATTACTGCAAATTTAGTGCACATCAACATAACAAATAACCAAGCACAAATCAGAAAATCAAAATTTACAAAGCCCAAACACTTTTTTTCCACAAAGCCTATTATCAGAGAAAAAAATCAAGTCCAGCAAGACAAAAATTCGCAAGGGCCCTATTTCCAAAAAATGAGAATCACAATCAAAATCCTAACAGTGTCAGTATAAAAGGATGGATGAGCACAGAAATCGAGGCAGATGTGATCATGGGATAGAGATATAATATGTGAAAAATGACATAGTTAGAGTAAGGGTAATTTGCACGGGCACATGTGGATTTTTGCAACTTGTAAGTAAAGTTGGAAATAAGCACATGTATAGAAATAAGAGACGGGTTGGTACTCAGACATGTGGTAGGGTATTTAATAATAGTTGAGCCAATTCCAAGTGGGTTGATAAGACTGTGGCGGCTAGGATGACATCTTGATTGTATTTTAATCATGGCGTACTATGAGTGTTTTATTATGGTTATTGATGTCATATTAATTTTCATAGTTTTACATGGAGAGAAAACCAAAGAAAACTACTACGAGAACAATATGGTACAATACAATAACAACCTCAATCTCAACCACATAAATCTCTAACTGTAACAGAATAACGCTCGACCTACAACAACTCAACATGATATTCATCATGAGTTTGAAATTCATGCGATAAATCTTGCAACAACATTGGAACAACATAACCAAAACCAAATCTGAATGATGTCACATCAAAATGATGAAAATGCACCTATTTTGTAGCTCAAAATGCCCATGTTCCAATAGTTCAAAATATATTTTAACTTCCAACATGATGAACATGATGTGGTTGATTATATTTTATCTACACATTCGTTGTTCAATATGATGTACACGATGTGGTTGTTTCTTCAACTTCTACATCACTAAAACAAGTTGAGTTTCTTAAACTATTTGATGTTTGTTACTTCTCAATATGATTTGCTTATGATATTGTTATGTTTTTTTTGTTAGCCAAAAAAAGAAAACTAAACTAAAATTTCCAAGGAAATTGGGGTTGAGGAGAAGTAATTGAGTAAGGGTCATTATATGCAAGAAACTCAAGAGAGAATGGAGTCATCCATCGCAACCTTTGAAATTGTAGAAACCTCCATAGTAGGTGAGTTATCGAATTGATTAACAATTTGTTCTTTATTGTTCTACATTTAAATTTTGCATACTATTTCAATATGATAATGCTTAAAATGTCCTAACATCTGTCTTGACATCATGTTAGAATTGGTTTGAGAGAGAGAGAGAGAGGTGGTATCAAAGTGAAAAGGATTGTTGAATTGAAATTGAAGAGAAATGTGCTTTTTAATAATTTAGTCTAATAAAAGAATGACAAGTAGTGGATTATGTAAAAAATTGAAAAATAAATGATTACTTTATTAGTTACAGTTATGTCCATGGTCCTATGTAAACTTTTTTAATAGAAAGGACGTAAGGGAGATTAATCAATTGATTAGTAATTAATAGATAATAGAAAATTCGAGTTTTTTTTTTCATAATAATTTTGGCTAGTGCTATTTATTTTTGTAAAATCTAGATATTCTAGAATGTAAAATTGAGATTTACTTTGTACCAAAACTAAAAAAAGTGTAGATTTACTACTTAATTGATTGATGTTTGACCGGTAAATTTTGCTTTAATGATGTTCTCATTCTTAATAAAGCTAAATTTTGAATTTATGGTCATAATATCCATAAAGATTTTATTTAATTTTGTTGGAAAATTTAAAATAGTAACTAACTAAAAATAAAGTCTGGAGACCAAAAACTAAAAAAGACACGCTACTTACTCTTATTCCCAAATCCTATTCCATTACACACATGTGTTAGGCAATAAATTAATGATTTAGTTATAGTAATTCTATTTTAAAAGTTGATACAAAATTATTAAATTATTAATTTTATGCTGTCATTGTTTTTATTTCATCTAAAATAACGCAAGATATTCTTTTACTCATGAATATATCATAATATATTTGTCAACAAACTAAATCATAATATATAAAGATATTTATTATTTTAATATCTAAAAAATTTGATTTGATTTGATTTTACGTAATAAATTCTAAATAGCAAAAAGATTCACACACACAAACTAAAACTAAGTTATCTATATAAACTCACCTAGCTGGAGGGGAAGTAACCAACACTTTTTCTTCTCATTAATCAATTCTTCTTCTTTATTCCTTCCTTTTCTTCTTGCAATACAAATTTAATGGAGAAATTTGAACAACTGTCGGTTCTTTTGGAACCAACAGTTGATCTTAATAATCTGGCAGCGAATGAATTTGATTTCAGAGAAAATTTAGTATACATGGGTTGGATGGAGTACTTCTCCAAAAAACCTATATATATTAAACTTGTTAAAGAATTTTGGACGAGTGCATGATTACTCTGATGGAAACATAGATGGTTGTGTTCAAGGAGAAAGGTTTTCATCTCTCGACAACTTCTGAACAAGTTACCAACTGCTATCGGAAGGTGTGAAGTTTTCGATGAATGGAATGAGAAAGAAATCAAAGAGGAACTTGAAGGAATAATATTTGAGAAGCCAAACGGCGATAGTTATTCGACTTGAATCGGAATATAAGGTTTTATACAAAATTATCTCTGAATGTATCTTACCTCAAAGAAATTTTTCGGAAAACTACCTCGGTGTTATAGGTTTATCATGTGGCATTTTGCTAAAAAGATAAGTATCAACCTACCTGATTTGATGTTTGATTTCTTGAAGAGATGTATTTGGTTCTCAAGATGTAGAATGATTCAAGCAATCCCTCTTGGAAGAGTGATTTCTTCTTGTTTGGAAACCCTAGGAGTCATTAATAGTCTTAAAAGATCAAATGACTTCAATATTATACAATCTTTTGGGTCACTCTTGAACCATAGAACTCTGCAAGAGTTGAAAGTTCGTTCTTGTGATATTGCAGAAACTTGTTAAAGAAGACAAGGAAGCTTATATGAAACCGACAACGAGAAGAGAAAAACGAAAGCGAGTTGCATGTTGTTCTACTAATAGAGTTAGGGTTACTAGAAAGAAAGAACCGTTGAACTTTCTCCTCCGATCCACACGTCTCTGATAATTATGAATATGATGAAGATAATAAGGATGAAGTTAGAAAGTATATGAAGAAACTTGAAGAAGAAAAACTACATGAAAACATAGCATCTTCTTCTGTTCCTGAAGAGCCTCTTGAATATGATTCTAGATCTTCTGGTTTAGCTGTAAAGAAAACAACTCTCAAAAATAATTCAACAGCAAAAAGATTATAGCTTTTATGGAAGCATCAAATCAAAGACATGAAGATACAACTAATGTTATCAAGAACCTTACTAGTTTGGTGCAGAAGGTCTTAGAGAAATCTTAGATTTTATTTTATTATACACTTGTTCTAAGTTTATTATTATCTGCATCTCTTTATGATGAATGTTTGTATGTCCATCATCTTTGATAGAATTTTTATATGCTTTGATGATATGTGAGAAATTTATTCAATTTGTCTCATTGGAGATTGATCAATGTCTCAAATTTATGAAATGTAGCCTTGAGAATTTACTACTTTAGTAATTAGAAGATTATTAGGAGTATTTGTAAGAATAATTTAGAATTATTCAGTATTTTAGTATAAAATTGGAATTTGGATCTAAAGGTAAAATGTAGATGAATGGTAAATTTACCAGTGACATCAAAGTATGTTTGCATGATTTAATAGACAATTAGCATAGCACAGTTGTCAGTTTTGATAGATATACATCACTTCAACACAATGATACATAACCAGAGATCAAGATTCAAATGACATTTCTGTGCTAGAAAATACATCTTAATCCAACTTATAATAAAATATGCTAAGGCATGTACACCTAAACTATGACTTCCTAAACGGCTCAAAGGTAAACAGATATTAACAATATTCCTCGCATTATCCCTCGTTTTTCAACTTTTGTTTACATCATTAGAAATTATTTTTTATCCAATGATGTGTTATTTATCACCAAAATTAATCATTTATAAAGGTTTATGCATTAGAAAACCCTAAATGAAAATCAGTATCACAGTGTAGGCCCATAATGAACTAGAAAGATCTATATGCCTATTTTCAAATCCAGTGATCTGATTGTACCTCTTATAGTCTTATTCGCGCTCCATCTTTTTCATTGAACGCACCATGATTCTGTAACATTATTCAACTAGTGTGGAGTATATGCATATCGAGTAATCATTTACCTTAAAATCACTATCCTTATTTTGATTTCCATCAAATATTAGATCTACAAGTTCTACATCTATTTTCAGTTTCTCTTTGGCATCCACTAGAAAGTCAACATTAACTTTTGGGCATCATCAACCTTCCACTCTACAGCGTTAGCTTGCATACCAACTCAAATCCCTGAACTGTTCAGTAAGTCTCAACTCTTCCATGGACACTTTTTGCATTAGGTTCACACAAAATGGTGAACAACTATCCTTTCGATAAAACACCAATTCACTTTACACATTATCAAGCTAGCACGATAAGTATATCCCATCCAACACGATCTCGTCTACTATCAACAAGAGATCAAGGGTGATCAGTTCCTCAATTTGTCAATAGTTATCCGACAACCATGATGGTGGCATAACTCTTCATTACCTCAACTACAATAATGTCCTTTATCTTATGCTGAAAGTTACTCAAGCATAATGTTCAACAATCATCTTTAAGGCTTACAAACGTTTTCTTAACTTCTCCCTTTTGAACCTTGTCAACGATATATAAATGCTCAAAAGTCCATTAAATATTATCTTATATGTACCCGTAGTACAACACAATTGTTAAATATTCTCACAATATATGAAGTTCCGCTACACCAATAATGATCCAAATCGTTTTGCTCCAAATGAAGTCTCCATTCAAGTAAAGGCTTTAACAACATTAATAAATCCTAAGTCCTCCTTAAAATCTCACAACCTCGAGGATCCATATATTTACACATCTGAATCTTATTCCAATTGCAATCTCAATAAAACCATCCCTTCCTCGGTTGGTGATAGAAACTTCCAAACTCTTCTTGACGTAGTCGATACTTTGACATCATAAACATGATTCAATTCTCTTGAATTTACTTTCCTCTAGCATTACTTTTCTAATACTTTCAACCTCCATAATTCAAACATTTCATTCTCTTAACTCCTTCATTAATGACATGTCTCACTTGTCCTCATCTCAAATAGCGGATAATAACCAATTAATCCTAAAAGCTTCTAGTCTCATAACAAATTTCCATGACCCTCCATATAGACCTCTATTTAATTTGAATAGATTCTATAGATATCTTCGTTCGAAATAGCAATGTTCAATAAAATTCACCTCTCGAATCATGATCTACATCCGACATTCTAACATATATTTTCTTCCTTTTCGATTCAATTTGAATCACAACATTGAATGTTTATTTTTTCGACTTAGACTAAGCAAAATGTCCTCGATAAATACCATAACAAAATGATCTAGTTATTGAATAGCTTCACGATTTCTAAAGGTTGTCCTACAACTATTCTCACTCTTCATCTATATCCGAAGGTAATCAGCCCAATTCAATTATACTAAGAACATACACCTACTACGGTTGGTTCACCAGGTCGTCGACCATCGAAGTGGATATGTAACCCCACCACTACTTTAATTGGTTATCGGCAATCTACACACGATATATACTACTTTATTTTCCTTAACTAATGACATCAAAGTTCCCAAAATAATACATTCGATTTTAGAAATCTATTCCTCGGTACATCTTACAAAAACTCCTCGATTCTAACTTTGGCCGACATCTAATGGTGCCACGAACAAGTCTAGTATCAAGCGAGATCAACATCAATTTTGCCTTTCATCCAACATAATCATGTGACAAATAAATTACTTCCAGATGTTGGAACCATTTTTAATTCAAATTTAATTACATTAGCTTTCTAGGGCTTTAAACGGAACTCAAATCGGACGTCAGAACTCGAGTTATGATTTTACAAGTTTTGAGAAAAATGTTGTCAACTTGATCGGTTTCTCAATCTTTGAATTGGTTTCCACACATCAATAGCCATTTTTCGCAAATTTTGATCAGGAAATCGGTTTCTCTAAATCTAGAAACTGATTTCCACTTTGTAGCATCAGAATCCTGCTGTTTTTCTTCCCGAAATTCCATTCCTTTTATAACCTTCCACCAAAAATACTCATATCCTCGAGTTCCGACTCTTACTTGCGATTCACAAAGACCCAACAACATCCACGACATTTGACAGTCACTTATATGATTTAAACAAAAAATCCACAACAATTCATCTTATCACCATCAAAACATCGAAATCACACATAATGGTAACTTCGACAACCGCGACTTCACGATCGGTAGCGGTCTTTGAAACATTACAACCATCGAGCTTCACCTTTAAGAGTTATCCAACTTACTCGATAATGTCTTTGGTGGAAAATCAAGCAATTACACACCCGTATATATCACTATTCTTCGCATTAATCTATATCCTCGGAGGCAACCTTTAATAATTCTACTTTTCCTCGGATCGACTCCACTTTCTCAACAAACAAAGTCCTTGAACTCGTACCTTCATGCATGAAATCTGCATCGACTCATTGAAACACTTTATAATCACTTTGGTTTAATTCGGATCGTTCACCCAGTCTAACATCGAGCTAATCAACATTTCGCTCTAACGACAAGTCACAATTATTCTCGAGAGAGATAAAGGCTCACCGATGATACATCATTATCCATAACATCGCTCTCCACTTCTAGAGATCACGGACAACGAGTACTGATCATTCCCCTCGAGAACACCCGTCCGACCATCGGGCTTAAATCCACGAATCCGTACTTCTTTTGAATTCGGAAACAACCGCAACCGCCAACATTTTCAATCCTTGATTCACGGCTGCTGAATCAAATGTTCGCCAGGCCATCTTAGAGCATGGGCTTCTCCCATTGTTTCAATCCATGCACGCAAGTGATTATAACAAGAAAGTACCAGCGATGTTTCACACACATGTTACGTGCTAAGAAACATAACAATGACAATATTCCATTGTCACCTACAGGACTTAATAACACGGCCAACGGATCGACTGCTCACGATACAATTGTAACACCTTATTTCCCCAACGAATAAATTTATAAAAATTAGAGTGAAATAAAATTTTGGAAATAGGATGTCACATCTTTCGACATCTTTAAAAACCTGCTCAAGTATAATAAGCGGATATATAACCTGACTTAGGTTGAACCAACAATAAACTTCAAAATAGTCTCAAATATCAACTTTAATAATCCCATCGGAAAAAGAATCAATAACCATCTTTTAACATCTAAATTTAAAACATGGAACAACGAGAAATCAAAAGAATAGGAATTCAAATTTCTTAAACAAATTTCTCAAAAGCAAAACAAAAATAAAGGAAAGCAGGCATTGACCCCAAGTGTTACATATCAGAGCATTGACACCCAATCTAAATAAGAAGAGTAACCTCTTCGACTCCTGCTACTCGAACTACTCCTAAGTATCTGCATGTTACCCACGTGGAGGAAACATAACAACAGAAGGGGTGAGATATCATAACAATATAATAAATCATATAATTACAGGTATACGACAGATATATCATGCAAGACTTTAGTGTTCAACATCGTTAACTAAGGTTCATCATAATCAACAAGAATGCATTCACATGTATAGTTATGTAATCACATCATCTTCATAAAAAAACCGGACATTATAAAATGCAACTGGCGATACAATATGCATGTGGTACCATTAGGGAAAACCCTCATCTTAGTAAATTCCATTTGTGGGCGGCCAATCTTTTGCCAATACCGTCATCGTTCAATAAGGCCATCTTTCATGAATGCATGTGTTTATGACATACAATAACATAATCTTCGTATCGACTCTCATATTAAATCAATTCCACGCCAATACATGCCATCACCAACATCATCATCATATCATGCATTATGTCGAACCAACGAATTCATCGTACAACATCTTCTCAAGCAATCAGAATAATTCAAATTATTACAAATACCACATACACACTCACATCGTAAATTCTTTTAATCAAATATTGATCTACTGTTATCAAGGTGTATATCACAGTATAGAACAAGTTTTTAGCTTTCCAACGGTCCGAACAGCATGTCAAATGGACACCCAAGCGTGTAGTTATGAGTTTTCAAAGTTGGAAATAGTTTGGTTCGACACATGCGAAGCGGTTTCTTAAAACAAGTAACCGTTTTGCGGTTTCTGAAAAAGTTTTGGAAAATTTGAAGAACCGGTTTTGCGAAAGTTTCCAAAACCAGGTTTCTCTTTGGCGAAACTTGTGCATTTTCAAATTTTAGCGGTGAAAGCGGTTTCCCCAAAACCAAAAACGGTTTACATTGCGAGGCAATTTCCTACTGAGCAATTTGCGATTTTCATCCTAATCAACCCAAATCATCTCAATCAAACGAAACCAACCAATTGTTTTACGAAATCACCAACACACATACATCAATTCACAACATTTATCACACTCGATTTATCAAAATCAACAATTTAACATCCATAAACCAAATCAATTCATAACAATCCATCTATACCAACCTAACATGAAAATCATCATCTACCCATAGTTATACCACCTATTATAGAGTTAGAACCCCACCCTTACCTTAGATTGGAGGTTCCTAAGTTTTCTTCACCAATTGCTCTTGCCTAGCCTCATAATGCTCTTCTTCCTCTTCTCTTGTTCTTCGTTTTTCTTCTCTAGTTCCAAAATGTTACGATCACTAAAACCATAACTTTTCCTCTTTTGACAACAACCTAGGACCCTAAATCTATATTCAACTTTGCCCTTCTTGAATTAATTATTTAATTATTAATAATAATAATAATATCATCATTCTATTAACTAATTATTATAAATTAATAATAACAAAATTATAATAACAATAATACTAGTAACTATATATATCTCTTCACCTCCATGTTTCTACTTTATTAGCCGCACACCTAAAACTTCATTCTTCATGATTTCTGAGCATCTAATCACCAACCAAATTCATCACATTACATCATAAAATTAATCAGCGTATTAACACATCATATAATCTATTTATTTATTTTAAAAAAATCTAATTAAATCGGGTTACACTTACCATTGCCAGAATCCATACATTGTGGGAAGATGTTAGAAATCTCGGCTTTGATGCCACAGTTGAGGAGAAGAAATGTGTCTTAGTGATGCCAAAATTTCGCAAAGAACGGGATCTCAGATTGCTGGCCCAGGGCTCCTTACTAGTAAGCATCTCCCAACCCAACTTCATGTTACTAACCTCATTAAGAGTGATTAAAGAACTAAGTCCCAGACCAGGGCTCCTTACTAGTAAGCGTCTTTGTGATGATTTTAAACTTGAAATTAGCGAGAGAAATAAGCCTGAATTTGTCTAAAGAATCGGCATCCTTGCATTTAGGTATAAGAATGATTGAATTGGCGTTGTAATTCGGCAATATCCATCCAGACCGAAAAAATTGAAGAACGACATTGTAGACATCCTGCTCAATGATGGCCCAGAAAGACTGATAGAAAATGCCCCCGAAGCCATCGCGCCCCGGAGCACTAGATTTGTTCAAATTGAAAATAGCTTGTTTGATTTCACTCAAGGTGGGCAAACTAGTGAGAATTTGGTTCATGTCGGCATTAACAAGCAAAGGAATATTATCTTCAAGCTCCATGTTCCTAATAGAGTTATCCAGCACAAAATATTAGTGAAATAAATGTGACAAGATTGACCATGGTCTCGGATCCTAATGCACTACTACTACATTCCTAAGAAAAGGTATATGATTTCTGGAATTTTTAATCTTCGCCATTCTATGGAAGAAAGAGGTGTTTCTGTCACCATCTGTGTGCCATTTGATGTTCGCTTTTTGACGCCAAAAACTATCTTCCATGTTCAGCGCTTTCTCCATCTCGATCGAGCATCTCTTTCATCTTTCCTCGAAAGCGGTAGAATTACGAGAAGCATCTATGAGGTCCTGAATGTGCTTCAAGGCTAGAGCAGAAGTATTCATTTTCTGATTGAGATCCCCGAAAACATATTTATTCCAATGTTTAAGCGAAACTTTGAGGTTTTGCAGATTTTTGGATAGAACAAACATCGGGCGTAATCACTTGAATGTTCCATCAATTTTGGATGAACTCGGAGCATTGGTCATACAGCGTCCACATATCTGAGAAATTTGAATTGACTAATGAATTTGGTAGTAGTAAAGCTAGCCTCCATAAGAATCGGGTGATTGTTAGATTTTAACTTAGGAAGAAGCGGAAATTTGGTAGAGTTACAAGAGCTTAGCCAACTTTGGTTGCATAAAACACGATCAACCTTCTCAAGCGAACCAAGGCAGAGGCAGTGTTAAACCACGTAAAAAAGCAGTTGGTAGGGAGATCCACAAGATAGTTATTGGCGTACCAATTTTGAAGTCTATGGAATGCGCTCTATTAGGAGACATCTACCACGATGCTCGTGCGACCAAAATGGAGTTGAAATCCCATAATGCTCGAGGGATTAAATAAATTGCTAACATATTAAAAGATCATCTCAAAAGCGTGGCGTTACATATGACAATTGAAAGCGTATAGAGCCACAAAATCACAACAATATTAATACAAATATATATATATATATATATATATATATATATATATATATATATATATATATATATATATATATATATATATATATATAATAAGTTTAATGAATATGCAATGTATTTGTGATCTAATAAAATGTCATTAAAAGAACTTTAAAAAAATGCAATGTGACAAGATAGATAGTTATTGATTTACTATGTGAAATTAATTTATATAGTGTGTATCATCATTTTTCTCTAATAATATGTAGTTTAAATAACTTAATTTAATTTCTCTACATAGAATATTAACATTGCAAGTTTTATTTCAAACGCAAAAGTAAAAAAATGATCTATAATGGATTGATAGGAGTGAAAAATAACAACGGTTGAAAAAAAACAAACAACTCTTTTCATTCTTATTTGGCGGGTATACGACGTTCCCAATTCTTTCTTTCTTCATCACTCTTCTTCTGCAACTACTCTCTGATTCGGAATGAACAGGTAACCTATCTCCAAATTAGGGTTTCCATTTACCGTCAAAATCTCCATTGATTATTCGATTTGATTGCAACGGTTCATAATATCCATTAAAGATTTGATTTTTTGACTAAATCTATAATAGATTTCATAGCAACGGTTCATACTATATCCATTGATGATTTGATTTTGTGGCTGAATCTATAATAGAGTTGATAGCAACTGTTCAAGTACAAACTAGTCTCTTTCTTTCAACAATTGTTGAATTCACACACACTCTCACAATGTGGAATCTTGATTGCGATTGGTACTCTCCAAAAAGCCTTCTCAGCACTCCCACCATTTATGATTTTCCAGTATTACTACTACTTTGACTGATTTTCCATATCATCATTTTCATCTTCTTTTCTTTTTCATTATTTGATTTGATTCTCATTTGTCTTTCTTTGTTTTCTACAGGGCGATCGCTTTATACCCACCGTAGTTTGATGAACCTTCATCAAGCCAACAGTTTGCTCACCAACACCACCAAAAAAACTCAGAATCCTAATTTCAATGTATGCTTCTTTCTAAATTTGGCAACTTTTCAATGTCTTCCAGTAAATACTTGTTGAATTGAAATCATCTTGTCTTTGTTGAAGATTTTGGATTGAATATGTATCTTATTTCTGGTTTGAATATTTTATTATGACAGGAAGCGTACAGACAGAAACTGGAGGATAAACTGAATCTTGATTACCAAGGAAAGCCGTTTGAATGTTAGTTTTAGAGGAAGTCCAAAATCAAGTCAAAACTCTATTCGACATATTGATCAGATGCGAGAACAAGAAGCGCTTCAAAACAATGGCAATCAACGTATCCGTCGAAGGCTGCCTAAGGTTTTGTTCATATCAATGTACTTTTATGAAGTTTTATTTTCAATATAGTAACAATTTAATCTATTTTTAAATGAATTTAGGGTGATAGAATACATCTGTCGAACCAAAATAAACTTGTCATTAGGGTGTGCCCTTGTTCAAAATGTTCCACATTTTTAAACCATTTCTAATGGTCATAGGTTTCACCATAGCAGAATGAATGCTTTGATTCAATGTCGATTATTTTTTGTGTTGTTGGTATAACCAAGTTTTATATTTCTCTTTATGACCAAAGAACTAATTCCCACAATCAAATTAATAACTCCTTTGCAAAATGTTTAGGTTGATTTTTACTTGAATAACAATGTTGTTTGGATAGGAGTGGAGTAATTAACTTGGCATAAGTGCTTTTAAGAATTTATGTTATTAGAATCTGTAGGTGAGAAGCAAATAAATAGTTAATTTTTTGGGTAGAAACTAATAGATCGTGAGATATGACTTCAGAATGGTTTTATGCAAAAGACCAATTGCACTGACTTTTATAAATTGGGAATACTGATTATGTGTATGTGATGTGTGCTACTTATTACAAAAAAATTATTTCCATTATTACTGGAATTTGGATTTCTTTGAGGAAAAAGGCTGAAATCGATGCAGTGTGATTTTATTTTGTTTTGAGATTGCATATGTTTATCTGGACCTTAGACATTTGCATATTATTATAAGTAAATCATAATATATCTAAATATTCACACTCCCTTAGAAGGGATCAATGAAGCAAGTTCTTCAAAATTGGAATAACTAGCTAACTATAAAACAAATAGAAAAATTAGTTTGGCTTGTGTTTCGTAATATTGTGCTGTACTCTGATTCGATAAATTGAATAAATGTGCTTGCAGAAGGAATCAAGGGTATTGGATGCACCAAAAATAAAAAATGATTACTACACAAACACTATGGATTGGGGGAAAAACAACATTCTAGCTGTTGCTTTGGGAACAGAATTGTACTTTTGGAACTCAGTTACCACTGATGTATCTTTGTTGTTTAAAGCCACTGGCAATAACTATCCAACAAGTGTTTCCTGGTCAGAGGATGGAAAATATGTGGCCACGGGATTTGTGTACTCTCAACTTCAAGTATGGGATGCTGAAACTTCCAAGCCAGTAAGGAGTCTAGAAGGTCATAGTGAAAGGATAGCAACTCTAGCATGGAATAACCATATTTTAACTTCTGGAAGCCATGACAAAACTATAATAAACCATGATGGTAATTAGATTTATTTCTTCTTCTCTTTTAAGTTTTTTAGATGTATTATGTATGAATACAGAAAGCTTTTGTTAAAATTCTGTAACATAACATCTTGATGCTCTTTGTATGCAGTTAGAGCAAGAAGAAATGAGGTTTCCCAGATAAAAGCACACAGAGCAGAAGTTTGCGGTTTAAAATGGTCGAAAAGGGGCAATTTATTGGCAAGTGGTGGTAATGAAAATCACATCTATGTATGGGAGTTAAATAAAATGAGCTCATCAAACTTCTTGCATTGTTTTAAAGACCATAGTGCTGCGGTAAAAGCTCTTGCTTGGTGCCCTTATGATCCAGCTGTGCTTGCTTCTGGAGGTGGCACAGACGACAGATGCATTAAGTTGTGGAATGTACAAAGGGGACCAACATTTGCAGCATAGATACAAAGCTCAGGTTTGTGGATTACAATGGAATAGACATCACAAAGAGATATTAAGTGGCCATGGATTTAGTACAAGTGCAGAACACAACCAACTGTGTCTGTGGCAGTATCCTTCTATGACTAAAGTTGGAGGCTTGGACCCTCATACTTCGAGAGTCCTTCATCTATCACAGGTATGCTACAAGGTATCATAACTTCAAAGTAACAAGTGACATTATATATGTTGACAACTTAAGTTACACAATTGTTCTTTATGTCTTGCAGAGTCCAGATGGATTAACAGTGGTTTCAGCTGGTGGAGACGAGACTCTTCGCTTTTGGGATGTTTTTGGACCACCAGCCACTGATACAAGAGAGACTTCGGTTTTAGATAACCTTTTGTCAATGAAGATATCACCAATAAGATGATAGAAACATAACAATTATGTTCTCGTAGGCAATATCCTTGTGTGTAAAAAATAGTTTTGTTCATACTGATCTTACTAAGGCAATGTAAGAAAAAAGAGCTTTTGTAATGCAATTTTATCTGATGGAAGAATATTGAAATAGATGTTACTGTCATGCATATATCAATTATAAGTACTGTCTTACATATATCAATTATAAGTAACATCAACACTAGTTTTCCTTCAATACCAATACCAAATTAATCGTTAAACAATAATTTTAATTGGTTAAGCGGTATACTTTTTAATGTCAAAAATAAAAAGAAACAGAGACATTACATTATAGTTTACATAAGATTATCCCGTTATATTCACCTAGAATATAAGACTTCATATCATTTATGCATGTATGAAGCATTAGTTTAGAATAATGACAGCAAAATTTGCAGCTAGAAGCCACTGAACCTGTATACATACAAACCTAACTGGTACAAAATACAAGCCATTTCTACTCTAGACCCCCAAAAAAACATATTCTGTATTCTAGTCAGTATCACTATCTTCAATTGTCTCAGGTTCAATTGTCTCAGGAGTAGGCGTAGCTTTGCCGGCTGTTGATTTCTTTTCTTTCTCTCTTCTTTTCTTCTCCTCCTCTCTCTCTCGCTCTGCAATTATGGCCTTAGCTTTCTCAAGTCTTGAGCTGACTGCTTCCCAAGACACAAGCTTATCCAAGAACACTGATATATAATCAGGGCGCCGGTTCTGCAAAGATAACAGCATAGTCTTGGTTATATTTATTAATTGTTAATCTCAAATATAGTGATCACTGTACAATGCTGTGAACTACATCTCACCTGATAGTCAAGGTAGTAAGCATGCTGCATAAAAGAAATGCACATATCAGTCAGTAATTTGGTATTGATGAAATAATATTTTTGAAGTCAGTAATTTGGTATTGATGAAATAATAACAGGAAAGTTTGATTAACATACCTCCCATACATCAATGGTAAGGAGGGGCTGCAAGAAATCAAAATGAAATCTCATCAGATACTTCGATGGTTATCATGTAGAGACTCAAATCACGGATAAGAAGACCAATTTTCAAAATTGTGAATCAAATCTTATTTGAACAATAAGATGCATTGCCAACAAAATTATGACAGTTTTAAGTAAAAACAAGTGAGATAACAAATTTATAAGTATAAACCTAATAATAATTCAAGCTTCAACTCAAAATTAAATGACAAAAGAAATGTGACTGGTTAAACAAAGTTGCCCCAAAAAAAAAAGTGGCTAACTACACTAAGTTTAGATAGTGATTCATTAGAGCGATTACTAATATTTATCAGAGTGAATCACGATAATTCATAGTGAATGAAGATTCAAAATGAGATTCATATTAAAGTAAGATACACACTAGAGAGTTGTATCCATTGAGTTCATTTTTGTATCCAGTTGAGAAATGTCTCATGTGTATCGTGAGATACTCAGAACCATTCTATCCTACCACAACAAATGTGTTTCAAAATACTTTTAAAAATAATAAGGATGATGAAAGGTATAACAATACAACTAGTTCATACTACTTACATGATAATGGTTCCAAACAAGGGGGTTCACAGCATTAGGACTCTTGAGCACTTGAGTTTTTGTCCTCCTCCGTTGCAAGAGGATTTACTGCATTTCAACATCAATTCTATTTTCTTTATCTGTATTCAATAGACAACAAAGGACAAAGCGACTTGTTAAGTTAAATACAAGAAGAAAATATGAATCCTAGAAATAGTATATGGTGGGAAGGTAGTTTACTGACATGCAAGCCATGCCCATCCTGAACCAAATTGTGTTGAAGCAACAAGCTTGAACTGCTCAACAAATCTTTCAAATGAACCAAAGTCTCTTTCAATCAGTTTAAGAATTTCCCCAGATGGCTTTCCACCGCCACCAGGTTTCATGGACTCCCAAAAGAAATCATGGTTCCATACCTGAAATAAATCGATCAGCATCACTAACATCAATTAGACTTTACTGTACAAGTAATATATGCCTACCTGTGCTGCATTGCTGAAAGCGGAGAATGTTGCCGTTATTATACGCTATAAGCATGGTTTCCTCGAGTGACTTCCCATCTAGATCTGTTTCATCAATTTGGTAGTTTAAGTTATCTACATAAGCTCTGTGGTGCTTTCCCCAATGGCACTCAAGTGTATCCTGGCTCATAATTGGCTCCAAAGCATTCTAAAATTTTCGTTACAGAAAATATTGGTTAATTATACATTATCAGTCTAACAGAGTATTGGGTAAAATTTAGATGTTACCAAGGGATATGGTGGAGGCTTCAGTTCAAACTTTGCAGTGATATTAGTGCTACCGGCTTTTCTGATGAATCTTCCCTGAAATATTGAATAGGTAAAGTTCTAAATGGACATGTTTTTCCATTCAATGAAACAAATTAGAGTTGGAGAAGTAAAAGAAAAACCTTATTGTTAGAGGATTTGAAGGTAGCTGAAGAAGAGGAGAGATTTTGGAAGCCTGCAAAATAAGGGGGAGAGAGGGGAGAGAGAGTGAGGTGAAACGAAGCATTGGAGTGAGAGGGGAGAAAAGCGGAAGGCGGTAGCAACTTCATCTCTGACACTCTCTGCTTATGCTTCTACTTAGGACTGAGGAGATTCAAAGTATTTTGGGTCTTAATATATTTGAGCTACCTCACTTTACCACTATTTTTATTATTTTTGTTAGTTTGTCATATTTATCCAATATCCTCCTTCTATTTATAATTTATTAAAACTGATTTCCAATCTTTCTTTTTTTTACATGTCATTAGGTTTGTGTCATATAATATCATTTAACTACATCATTCATTTTATTATGTTTGCATTCTTTATAATGCTTTCTACAAAACTATCATATTTTTTCATTGTTTCTTCTTTGATACCATATTTTTATTTTTTTCAGTTACTTAATTTTATTTATTTCATTAAATCATATTAAAACTCTATAAAATATATTCATCTAACCTATTTTTAATCGTAAATTATCAAATTAATTTACCTAATAAATTGTCTCTATTTGTATTTAGCTATGCTATTTATCTTCAATGTTGTTTGTTTATCTTCAATATTACCTATATATCTTTTCATTAGATCTCTCTATTCTACTTACATCCATAACATACTAAAATAGTAATGCAGATAATAGAAAATCCACCTTTCAAGAGCTAGCTATGTGTAATGGATATTTTATAGTATATATCAAGAGCTAGCTATGAGTATATGACTCAAATGCGATTATTCTCAAATTTCCCTAAATCCCTTTTATTTATCAATTGTTGATATACTTAACATCTTCTTATTTAAATTATCTTTTGCCTTTAAGTCCGGGAAAGAATCTTCATTGTTGATATTATAGTTTGGTGTTATTCATAATTTGTATATTAACAAATCATGTATCTTTACAAGTAGTGCAACTATAAATTATGTTCTTTCTTCTCTATTAAAACTCAATAACTCTAACTATATTGTTATTTTTTGATTTAAAGGCTACAAATTTTCTCAAAATAAAATATAACATTAGTCTTTCAATTCGAGCTCCATTATGTTTTTTTTATCTTTCTCTATCCACCACTTTTTATCTATTCAATTTTGACTCTTAGCTTTTCTCATGTGATTTACACATTCTCCCAGAGATAGCTTTTAGAAAGGTATTTTACATGGTAATCTTGAAGTGGCTCCAACATTAAAAATCAATCTGAGAACCATCTGAGATAAGCTCCTACTTATATATTAAACCTAAAACATAGTTATTTGGGTAATTAATTTTATACATGATTATTTAAGGTTTTAAAACATAGTTATTGTACAACAAAAAAAAACTACATGTATCTGAGACTTTAAAATTAATTACAAAGAATAATAGATTATCAAATAGCACAAATTAGTGATAACTTTGTTGAAGAAACTTTCATAGCAAAATGTTTTATGGAGCTAATGGAACATTATACAAACTCTTTTCTTGGGACAAGATAAATGTCTTTATTGCTTATCTTTGCTAACTACAGAAATCATTCATACTCAATCCATGCAAAATTTTGAACCCTTTTAAATGTCATTATTTCAATTACGATACAATTCTCAATGTTTTTGTTTCTTATTTTAGTAGTTAGGTTCTATTTGATAAATAGACATGCTTTTTTAGAAATTGGACATCTAGCAAGTTCTTATGATATGGTGTGCATTGATTTAACTTATATGATTTCTCGGAAAGATTCTTTCCACTTTGGAGTAAAGCTATCATAATTCATCTGAATGCATCATGCGTATTGATTGATTACCAAAAAATATCATTTTGTTCAGGTTTATTTGAAACTGAGATGTCTTATACCAAAGACATCATCATAATGGATGACACATTTCACACAAGATGCTGAAACATGGTCGGATCACTCTCTTGAAATGATGGAAAAGTTCACCAAGATGAGTGATATTGAACAAGAAGTAAATAAGAAAAGTTCGAAGATTGAGTCATCAATAGAATTAGATAGTGACTCAAATTTTGATGTATTATATTTGTAATCTAACAATGTAACATGTTTTTTTTGTAAGTAGCGCACTGCATAATATTATAAAATTGAGTGGTATTTTTTTGGACATTTTTTATTTTTAAAATTCTGCTTTGCATAATTAGCGTGATTTTGTACTTCTGCAGTACTTTTAGGTGAATCTAGAGTTGCATCTTTAGACACCCTTTTATTAATTTAAAAAACAATGCATGCGATCATTCGGAGATGTATCCCCAGAAATACCAATATCTTTTGAAAAAATAAGGCAGATCTGGAGATGTATCTTCGAAGTATTTCATGCAAACATGATAATGTATGTAAGGTCCTTATTTCCCTACAAAACCTTATAAATAGGGTCTCTAATTCATTTCTTTACAGCGAGAATGACTACATATCCTCGTCTTGCATTTGTGTATTTCAATGGCACATAATCCTCCACTTTAATTTGGATATGTGAGGACATACTTCTCGTCGATTTGAAAATTAAACTGAATACTCTCCTACAATATCTAAAAAATTGGAAAATTGTCAAGCAAGTAGTTCACCACCGATAGACATCGAAGGGAAGTTACAATTCATAATGCTTAAGCTGAAAACGAATGATGATTTGAAGGTGATGTGGAAATAATTTTTACCATTACTCAATAAAGGATATGATTGAAGTGGATGTGGCGATTCAAAGATCAATGATCCTTGCGGATCAAAAGCAGTATTTTCAAAGCTGCGGAGGATAGCGACAACTAAATCATATCCACGAGGATTCTTGTATTGTTAGTAACCAATAGAAACAATTATGAGGGGGTTTGTAACTTTTTAGAATCAATTTATAAAAATAGATTAAATAAGTGATTATTGCAATAAGCTTAAAATTAATCATTTATTACGGTTTACTACTATCCTCGGTTAATGCAATTCAATCTCTAAGCGAATTGTTATTCCTATTCGATTACAAATTCATTGACAAGCGTGATGATATTGTGTGATGTATAATCCTATTATCTGAGTTAAGCAAATATAATTAAGTCCGTGAATTATGACATGATTTGACCACTCATAATAATGAATTAAGCAAACGTTAACGTGATTGATCGAAGATCATACAAACATCGAATTAAATCAACATACTCTATGAAATTTGGATTAAAGCAAGATTCATAGAATAAAATTGAAAATAATAACAAAGAAATTATATTAACCTCGAGGTGTTAAGAACCTAAATTGACAAATTAACAAAGAAGTATTAGTCCTCTATCGACATCCGTACAAAGCTTCAAAATTCTCTCTCGTGAATAGTAAAAACATGATAAAACACACGGTTGTGTGACCAACAATAGTTTTAACAACCTAAGGGTTTCACTTACAATATCGAAGGAATTGAAAATATAACCCGAACCATAAAATTGACGAAACAAATTATTTCCTAAATTAATGAACTTAAATGAATTTTCAAAGGCATCTTCAATCGAATTAGCTTGTGACTTCAACACGAAAGTTGTAGCTCTTTCTCGACTTTCCAACAAAAATTAAACAGCGTTGATCCGATTCACGTAGCTCGGTTATAATTTTTTATTAAAAAGCACTAATCTTTGGAAAATAAATACGAAAATCAAATAAAGAAAAAATAAACTAAATTATAAGAACATCATAAAATAGAAAACTAAACAAAATAAAACATGGAAATGCTTAAGTACAAACATAGAGGAATATGCATCAAAATCTACGATCAATCACGAAGATATTATAAGAATGTTGCAACGTCCCAAACCACTTGTTTTTAATAACATGTAATATTTATACATATAATATTTATTTTAGGTTAATTTATTTGCCATTGTTGTTTATCTATTTCTACTTTGATCTAAATGAGGATATTTCGAGAGATGCATCTCGGAAAGGTCAGCGACTAATTAACCAACATACATTAGAGATGTATACGCTAAATCAACCTTTCATGCATACGAGGATGCATCTAGAATCATTTTATATAGATTAAGGGTTCTCATCATTTTCCTTAAATGTGTGGAAAAATTCGTCCAAAGATGCATTTATAGATATTTAAGACATTTTAGTCTTTTCACGATGGCATGGAAAAACCCATAAGAATTGAAAGAGCAATTCTCAATTATTAAATAAACTAATTTACGTTTAAGTAAATTATTTCAAACATTAAGAATCTTTATAAAATTTAACTTAGTTCTGATGATTTATATTTGAATTTTTAATGATTTATATTTTAAAAAATATATTTTGCTAACCAACATCACAAACGCAAGGGCATATCATTATTTAGTCAGCAGATGGTCCAATGTACGAGTGAGTAATAGAGAAACATGCATATGTAGACTTAACAATTCTTCACGATGCGACTAGGAATTGAAGGTCTTATTGTAGAATAGGCAATCTTCAAGATCGTTTTAAGTAAAACAATTAAACATAAGAAAATGTGTTTAGACAATAAATAGATTTTCATAAGATTTTTTTTCCACTTTATTCACAACGATGTTTATATTTTATATCTACGAACGTAGTCTTTAAAAGATTGATTTTTTAATCTAAAAATGAATAGTCATTTATATGGCTAAAATGAAATAATATGGTTGGTTATTCTTAATTTTAAAAAATTAACATAAAAATATAAGGTATCGAATCTCCGTGGACTAATGTGCATAGAAAAAAGTAAAGGATTTTTATTTAACAAAAGCATACAAATTTCATAAAAACGTTGGAGGTTGAAATAATGTGAAAGCCAATCTTCATTTGAATGCCATGTCTATTAATTCAAGATTGGTAATGTTAGTTGTAAAGAGAAGGTGGAGAAATGGGTTTACCAAAGGTGAAAAGAATACTATAATTGTATTTGAGTTTTTTTATTTCTCTGTGTTGATAAGATAGAATGTTATAAAGATTATTTAAAAAATGAATTTTGAATGAATTTTGTGTTTAGAAGTACGTATACACAACCAAGTTTCAGAATAGCATTAAAAAATTGTTTTCTTTTACCTTTGCATGCCATTTTCACACAAATAAATACAATAATAATGTTTAATTCTTAGTTGAACCCTCAAACTCAAAGTTACACTTACCAAACAGAAAACAAAAATAGCATCTAACATGTATACAGACTTAAAAAAAGAGAGCAAAGAATAATAGATTTCATCCAATAACACAAATTAGTGATAATAACTCTGTTGAAGAAACTTTGATAGCAAAATGTTTTATGTGGCTCATGAAACACTATGCCCAAGCTCTTTTCCTTGGGACAAGATCTGAAGTCTTTATTGCATCTATCTTTGCAGCTACAATGAAATCATTCAAACTCAATCCACCTGCAAAATTTTGAAACCTTTCATATGTCATTCTCAAAGAGTCAAATTGAGAACCTATTTTTAGGAACTAAACCCCAGATATGGCTATGAGTATGAGTAAGGCTTACCAATGGATGTTGTCCATAGTTCTGCTCTGACTAGATTTGGTTGTTCTATGTGGATATTGGGGAAATGGCCTGCAGTCTCTACAACATTAGAGATTCTGTTAATGAGTTCAACTCCGCATTTAAAATCTCTCAATTTCCACAAGCATCGAAGTTTAAGTACTCCTTCCTCATTCACAATTCTCCAACCCAAAACCTACATAAGTGTGAATGAACAATAAATGGATAATATGTTGACATAAAAGTGAGAATGACCAACAACTCCTTTACCTTTCTTATAAGCTGGTTAGCATCGTCAATGGAAAGAGGAGACTGTAGAGGTGAAATGGGAACACTCCTGCTGAGAAAGAAAGTGCAGAGATATTGGGGATGAGGATTTTGTGTTCAGTGTTGTAACTACCTAAAACTTTATCTCCAATTTACTCTCCACTTCAGCTGGGAAAGGGTCTCTGGCTCCAAAATCTCCCAAGAAATCGTTGGCCAGGGAGCAGCGGGTGGGGAGAATCCATGGGGAGTAGTATTACAGTGGTTGAAATTGAATGAAGGATTGATTTTGGTGGTGGGCAGTTGGTGTTGCAAGACAGGGAATGATATTAGAAGATTGGTTGTAGCCATTGATTTATGGAGAGTGCTGCTTTCTTCCTGTTTGGGTTGGGGAATTGAATGGATTGGTTTTGTCTTGTTTAGTGGTTAACAATAGCCACTGGTGGTAGTGGTGGACAAACTTCTAATTTAATATGTATCAAGTCTTTTGAGTTATGTCACTAAAAATATATTTTTTAGGTTCAACATTCTCAAAATCTATCTTTCTTTTTTTTTAATTTTCTTACTTTTCCATATATGTAATAGTAATTTATATAATATTAATAAAAAAAATTACAATTGTGTATTTGGAGAAAGTATAGTTGACTTTTAGTGAACGCGAGATAGTTTAGGTATACTAATAAGAGAAATGATATTATGACACTTAAATTTGGGTGTCAAAAAGGTGTCTAGTGTAAATTTTAAGTGTTGTAGTGTATTATTGGAATTAGTGTAAGTATGTAAAATGAAAAAGTAGCAGAGAGATAGAGATATTAGTATATGATTGATATACTCTGTCATATACAGTGTCAAATTTTGGATGTTCAAATAACATTACTCTACTGATAATTTGAGAAATTAGTGAAATGTTTGGGATGTTTATAAGAAAAATGTTATTCTTACTTAATATTTATACTTTTACTATATTTTACTGTTCATTAATATGGAGAACAGTAAAATACTACTACATTATTATAAATTTATAATAATAAATTATTTATAAAAAATATTTAACTTTTTTAAGATTAAGGGTGTATGGATACAAAATTATGTGATTAACCAATTTTATAATTTTATTAATCCACATTTTAAATATCATTAACTAACTTCATAACTACTAAAAAAATGAATGTTTATTAACCAACTTCATAATTTCATTAACCAACATTTTAAATTGTATTAACCAGTTTTATTTTTTTGCTAAAAATTGATTTTAATATCTGAATGTTTATTAACCAACTTCATCACTTCATTATCCAACTTTTTACATTTTATTAACTAAATTTCGTTTTATTACTAAGAATAATTTTTAATATCTAGACATTTATTAACCAACTTGATCACTTCAATAACCAACTTTTACATTTCATTAACTAACTGTATTTTACTATTAAAAATTACTATTCATACACTATTTATGAGTACTGTTCATTGAACATTATTCATTTCACTATTCATATTTATTTACTATTCACAATCAATATTATACTATTATTCACATAAAAGACATTGTTCACATGATATAAAATATGGCACATACGATGTAAGTGTAAGTTGTAGTGAAAGAATATCATAGTTGTCTTTATAACCATGGTCTCTAGCCAGATTATGGATAAGGAAACAATCTTTTCTTAACTTCTCAATCAATTGTGAAATAGACAAATTCATTCTCTTTCCTAAATCAGAAGAGTGGCTTCCTCAATAGCCTTGAACAAAAACACTATTTTAGTGACACCTTACCTACCACGTCTTTGAGCGATTGACTTGCCCATGCTTTAGGTCTCTAACAAAGACCTTTGGGTTTATCGAGTCTTGTGTTACTCTCTTCTTAGGCCCAATGAAAGTTATTTCAGTCCACGATCCCTTAATCACGAGGTTTAGGAAGGATTGTGGGATTAACTCGAGCGAACAAGTATTCCCTTTGTACGATTTTTAAGCGAGTCCCTCAAGCGTCAAACATAAGGATCATGTAGAGCATTAAATTCTTAGTCATTATGAGTTTGTTTTTGGATGGTGCAGTTGGTACAAACCCTTGGCCAAGTGCTAGTACAAATGACTTATCATCATAACAATCACGATGATAACCGACAATGATGAGGTAGACTTGGCTAATAAACTGAGGAGTAAGTTTTTTTCAATTTCAAAACACATTTGACACCAGTCATTAGAGTGAATCTAAAAAATATATGGTCTCCTTATTGAAACTCAAGACCCCTCATTCTCTTATCATGGTAACTCTTCAGCCTACTCTGCAAAGCTTTCATCTTTTCAGCTGTCTGTTGAGCAATCTCAATTCCAAGCGTTACATTCTCACCAAGTTCATGTCAACACAAAGGTGTTATACAACTCGGACCATACAATGGCTCAAATTGTGCCATTTCAATGCTAGAATTGAAACTATTGTTGTAAGTGAACTCTATCATTGAAAGACGATTATCATACGCACCAAATTGCTCAAGGACACAAGCTCTCAACAAATCCTTCAAATACTGAATATTTCTCTTTATCGACCATTAAATACATGGATGATAAGCGGAACTCGACCTCGACTTAGAACATAAATCCCCTTGGAAACTCTCCCAAAATTAGAAACAATACTCAATGAAACTCCATATGAACTACAATCACACAAATGTAAATTTCTTCGACTTACGCAAAAATGATGTTAATCGAGAATAAATCGCCAACTTCCATTGATATATCAATTATCACCAAAGCATCATGCTCTTAGGAGTATTTGGTAACCCCGTTACAAAGTTTATCGAAATGGTATCCCATTTACATTATGGAATGTTTAATGGTTGCTTCTTTCAAGGCTTGTTCTCGACCTTGACTTGGCAAGTCAAACAAGCATACATAGAAGCTGCATACATCGCGTTTTAGTCCGACCAATTGAAATATCTTTTTAGATCCTAATACATCTTAGTAACTCCTGGGTGAATACTCAAATTGCTTCTATAACCCTTTTCTAAGATTATCTTCTTCAATTCAGGATTATATACAGTACCCTCGAGTCCCAAAATTTAAGAGAGAAAAAAATAAAAAACACACTTATTAAGAAAAGTAAAAACATAAATATTTGACTTGTGATTTTTTTATATAAATAAAGTGCTTAGGAAGATGTAAAAACAATTATAATTGATGGTTGATTATAGAAAAGACGAGAGAGAATATAAACTAAATGTATTTTGCATTTAATTTTATCTTGAAAAATATAAGAGCTATTTTTTTCTCTTATATTTTGGGGCAAGAAAAATGCATTTTTTTCTCTCTTATATTTTGGGACGAAGAGAGTATACAGATTCTACCTTGGAATCTCAACACACCATGTACATCCACTTTAAAATCACACTTTTCATTCTGATTACTCGAAGCTATCAAATCCACCAATTTTGCATTCAACTTCTGACTCTCTTTTATATTAACAAGAAAACCATTGTTTATCTTCAGCATGAAGGTGTGAAAAACACTAGAAAGGGGGGTTTGAATTGGGTTTTAAGCTTTAAAATCTTTTCTTTGAAAGAAATCCCCTCTGAAAAAATATTTCACTTTTGATAATAAGGTAGAGAAAGTAGGAAAAAAGAAACAAACATACGATGTATATACTAGTTCACTTAATAACCTCAAACTACTCTAGTTCATCCTTCTAGGTGATTTTGCCTCTCTCCGATGAGGTCTTAATCCAATAATCAAGATTATTACACTTGCACACAACTATATGTCACTAATAATCAATCTTTAAAACACACTTGGTCCTAGACTTCTCAAGAATACTCTAGATGGTCTCTTAAGAAACAATCAAATAAATGTTTGAATACAAGCTTTGTTTACAAGAAATTGCTTCTACATAAACACTATGTAAGCAAACTTTTAACTTGTGACTTAAGAAAACATGAAGCTTTACGATAGAATATATGACATTGTACATGCAAATAATTAGCATCATTTTCTTTAAGTCTCCAAGCCTTTATATAGCCATGCAAAGAGATGTTTATTGAAGGGTACATATTAAATTTTCATAATTATGGCGGCTTGAGAGCGTGGGGGACAAGATTGTATGCAACGTCATCCTTCATGGTAGTAGAATGAAACATTTTGTTTGTACCATGTATGGTTGTACCACATTAACATTATCTTCTAACCTTCAGTACTTCAGAGCCTTCTGCGAGTATGAGCAAGAATAAAGAACATAACTTATGGATTATCAAAACTTCAGGTCTTCAAAGTCTTCAAAACTGCCTCTTCAAATTCTTTAGCACTTTGTCTTGAAAACCGTTGTATCGAACCTAAGGTTAGAAGCTTCAAGTCTTTAGAGTTTTGAACAGCCTTGAGTCTTGACACTTGTCTTGAACCCTTTGTCTTACGAAACTTGAGTCTTGACATCGGACTTCATTCAATGGAACTTACATCTTTAGATCTTCAAACTGGTTTCTTAGACAATATGTATCAGAGTCACCAAAACTTTAGAGCCTTCTGAAGCTTTTCTCGCTATTGTTCATCAAAACTTGTGTAGCCAAGAAGCGGAACATACTATCTTCTAATGTTTTGGCAGCACCTTTTCATCAGAAGCATAACCTGTTTGTTAACTCAAACATAACAAACATTATAGTATCAAAATTGTTCATACAAACGTACTATTTGTTATCATCAAAACTCATAAAAACATTTGTAGAACTAAATCTTGTTCTAACACGGCATACACAACATCACACTCTGTGGTGTTAGCTCAGATTCAAACTCAAATATCTGAATTGCTCGATAAGTTCTAACTCTGAACCATCAAAGCGAGATATATACGAGGACTTTCGACTTAAAGCATCAACTATGACATTTATCGAGATGATAGTTTAAGGCAAAGTCATAATTATTTTGAAAATCTAACCACCTTCGTTGCCTCATATTCAATTCATTCTAATCAAATAGGTACTTTAAAATATTCTGATCAATGAATACCTCGAATCAGGAACCATAAAGATAATGCCTCCAAATCTTTAACATAAACACCACTACAGCCGACTCTAAATCACGAGTAAGGTAGTTTCTCTCATTAACCTTCAATTGCCATGAAACATAAGCCACTACTTTGCTAGATTGCATCAGCATACCACCTAAACACATATTAGACGCATTATAATACACCACAAATGGTTCATTCGGATATAGCAAAATCAGAACTGGAGTCGTAGTCAACTTCTTCTTCATCTCTCTAAAACTCTCCTCATAATGGACATCCCAAACAAACGATTTTCCCTTACAGTCAGTTAGGTTAATGGAAGTGCCAACTTAAAAACCTTCATAAACATGCAATAGTAACCATCAAGCAAAAATTTCTAATTTCTATAGCAAACTTGGCGCCTCCCATTGTATACCATCTATCTTTGGCGGATTCACAACGACACCATTACGAAATAACACAAAGAAAATTAACCTCTTGCAACCATAACTCACTTTGACAACTTTGCATATAACTTATTTTCTTGACACTTTAACACAATCCTTAAATACTCAACATACTCTTCATTCGACTTATAATAGATCAAAATATCATCAATAAAATCTACCACGAATTGATCTAGATAAGTATGAAATATACGATTCATATATTCCATAAACGCTTAGTGCATTAGAAACCTTAAAAGGCATCAAAGAATATTCCTAATGCCCATACCAAGTTCTAAAAGTCGTCTTTTGATTATCTTCATCTTTCACTTGAATATTATAGTAATAACCTTAAGTCAAATTCATCCACACTACCGGTTGGTCTATAAATCGTCTATTCTCCAAAGTGGATACTTGTTCTTGATCGTTACTTTATTCGAATATCAATAATCCATGCACAACCTGACCTACATCACCATCTCTTATTTAACAACACTAGAGCTCCCAAGGTGACAATCTCCACATATTTCTTTTCCATAAATCCTAATTGCTTTTCAATCTACTAATACATGCTAACATCATATATGGTAACATGAAGTGATATTTATTTCATTCCACCATATTCATCCATATTATAATGTGATAGAATAAACAACTTGCCTTATTCATCATAAAATTTTCCAAACAATAGAATGATATTTTCGTTTAAATTACCCTCCATTCATTTCATGATCCAAACATAGTTTTAAGAAAAAGACCGTTTTAATAAAAATAAAAAAAAAGTAAAAAATAACAAAGAGGACAAGACCAAAACCTTCTCAACAAGATGAGAACCTAAAGAAACTAAGCTTATTCTTTACAAAATCCAAAAATAGAACTACAATAAATCAAGTTAGAAATAATGAGGCCTATTTAAAAGTACCATATTCACCTACTCTGCAAAAACAACAAAATATATTTCTAGTATATGCAAAATTAATAAAATTTGCCACCGCCAATTACCATCGATGACTACCATTAAAACTCACCGCACATATAAGTTCGAAATAAAAAGTTAGAATACCCAAAAAAACCCTTATTCCTAATAATACCACCACCGATTGGCAAAAATTATGCTACATCACGGTTGATATTGATCCAGTCAAAGAGCTCTAGAACCTCAAAAATCTTTGCGCATTATCTCCTCACAAAATTTGAGAATCCAAAATACATCTCCCAACAAACCACCGTGAAAAAGTCACCTACCAAAAAAAACAAATATAATCTATAGCGAAAAGATCGTGATGATTTTGTCTTAGAATCTAAAGTGTTACAACCATCTAAACCATAAAAATAATTTCCACATTTCCAAACTACAAATAAAATGGAACCTTGATTAAATCCTCAAATATCGTTCCAACGAGATGGAAAATTATTATTCAAAGCCAAAACCAAGACCATTTGTCCGTATAATAATCAAAAAATAATCGACTTCAACAATTGAACCACACATAATTGCACTTATATGGAAAATAGAATACTTGAATTTGCTCATCGATTGGTACCTCCGAAGAAGAAGTCTACAATGAAATATTTTAAAAAGTAAATAGACCAAATAAATTGATGCGAACAACATAATCACCGATTAAAACAGCCATAATAATCTTGAGATTCAACTCACCATAAAAGCATGCTTCCAAAGCGTTTATTAGCTTTATGTCAAAGGGATGTTGAGATTCGGCAAAGACTTTGAAACATGACAAGAAATATAAGTGCTACGGTCAATAAAATGAACTCACCATAAGGTTGCTTTCATTCATGAAAAACCGCCGCATAAAAATATTAAATGTTATAATTATTACATTATTAATTATTGCGTTAATTAATTTAGTTGATTATTAGAATATAATAATACTAGATTATATTATTTGGGCTTTTAATGATTAGAAGTTGTAAAAGTAAGGTAATAAAACAAGACAAAATATAAATTAATATTATTAAATATTATAATTAGGTTAGTTATAAAAATAAAATATAAAATTTATAAGAAGAAAATTAGGTTTAGTAAAAATCTTGGAAGTTTTGAACGTGAAAAAATTGTAGAAGAAAAAAGCAAGACTAGATTCCAACTATATAAACCGTACAACCTTCTCAAAAAGGTAATTCGCTTCTATAGCCGTTATGAATAAATAAATATATAAATGTAACACGGTGGGAGAACTAACTTGTTTGTTTTGCATTTTATCGCAAATGTTGCAAATATCGCCACCGCTTTTCTCTTATCCAACAAAGAAAAGGTGAAAAAGCAGAAATACCTTTTATTGATTACAGAGTAGGAGGTGATTATATAAAGGGAGTATTATCACACCTTTTCTATCCGTAGTTATCCACGGGCTCTTAATTGCTTTAGCTCACTTTTTGAAAACTTGCTTTGTGTGTGTGTGATTCATTTTGAAAATATTTTGCTTTGACTTTGTAATGATTCTTGTGTAGTCTAAAAATATATACAAAGTGTTTGAAAATATTTGTTTGAAAGTTTAACTTTGTAATGATTCTCGTATGAATGCATACAAAGTGTTTTTGAAATATTTTAAAAAGTGTGAGAGTGTGAAAAGTATTTTTTATTGAGCAAGCAATTAAAGTCTTATTACCTACTCGGAAAGGTCATTCTTGTTATTTTCCATCTCCTTTAGGACAACGCTATCCATACCATTGGTTGGTAGGTAACTATATCGATTGGATGTGAAGGGATATGCGTAGGGTCATTGTATGGACATTGAAGGCAACATTGTAAGGATACCTTAGCAAATTCGTAGGGGCGATCATCACTTATTCGTAGGCAACAATCGAGGAGAGATCATATATTCATAGGCAACATCGAAGGGTCATCGGACTATGATCTTTGTGATGATTTTGAATCGAGGTCTTTTTTAATGGTAGTATCCCTACTTCAAGGACATGACCATGTTTATCAAAAGGCAACAAGAGGATACCTAGAAAGTGCAAGTGTGATAAGTGAGTTCAATTCAAATATTTTATCTTGAAATTAGGTTATTCTAAGATTGATTGATTAGTCTTACCGTACAATCATTATAGCCATACATCTAAGCAATTTATATAGTTTATAAGAGGTGCATAAAGTAAATGCGAAAAAGTAAAGGTCCACATAATTATGACTTTAGAAAGATTACATAATAAGAGTGCGGAAAAAGTAAATATGCGAGAAAAGTAAATCTACGCTATTACAAAAAGTATCCTACGACCTTTACATCGATTTCTAGAATTTAAAATTAAAATAAATAAATAGGCGTGAAAAAAATATTCTAAATGTTAGAAACCTAATTATTATAAGAAAAATATTTTTTGTTTTTAGAAATCGATTTTAATGTAAAAACTAATTCTAATTAATTAGTATTTAATTAAGAAAAATAATTTAAATGTGAAGAAAAATCAAATGTTTTTGTGTCAAAAATTAAATAAAGGTTTTTAAAACCTAAATCTAAAATTAAAACATTTTTTAGGGTTTTAGAAAATAGTTTAAAAATTATTTGAAAAGAAATTAAAATAAGAAAAAGAAATTGAAAAATGTTAGAAAACTTGAAGGAGAAAAGTGGTAAAAAAAAAAATTTGGTCCTGGAAGAGTTGAACTCGTGACACAGAGTCCACAGGTCAAAATCTGAACCAACTACATACATATGATAGAATGAGAGGACTAGCCGACATGGTTAACCACAGGGTAGTGATACATCCATTAACTTTGACACATTCATAAATATATAAGTGAATTTATTTTAAAAGTCAAACCAAACAAAAGCCAAACGTGTATTTAAAGGGTTTTGAATCTCCAATCAAAGCAAGCCATGCATGCTTCCGAGTCAAACAAAAGTCGATGGAGATTAAAATCCACACCTACGATCGCTAAACATTAAACCTCCAAAATCAATGAAACAAAAACGAAAACAAAAATTCCCATTAATTAAGGTGATGCGAATCTAATAAGTGTGGTTAGTTTTTCACAAGCGACATGTATCTAGGGTTTCAAGCTCATCGGCTTGTATGCCTAACAATGGTGAAACTCAATCACATCAAACCCAACTATGGTTCTAAAAAATCACAATCAAGTATGAACATGGATATATGAATTGAAATAGTTTAAATAGCATAAATTGAAAGTTTGAGTTTGAAACTTTACAAAATGGTGCAACTTCACAGGATGATTATGGGCACGATTTTGCTTGCCCTAGGACTTGAATCGATTGCTAAAGCTCGGAGAGGATGAATCAATCCTTAGAACTACATGAAAAGCATAGGATTGCTTTTGGTTTGTGCCTAGAACTTTGAATTTTTAAAAGTTTAGGGTTTTGTGTAAAGAAAAATAATGTGTCTCATCCGGCCTTGTTGTGCTTATATAGAGGGACAATTTAGGTAAATATGGAGAAAATATTTTGCCTTCATGAGAAAATATTTGATTTCCAATTGCATTAAAACTTTATTTCTTTACTTCAATCATGCTTCAATCTTGTTCATTCGTTTTAACTATACTTAACCTCAAGATATCTAAACAAGCCCACTTTAGCCTCCTTCCATGCATTTTATTTTATTTAAAATTAAATTTTAATAATTTAATTAAAAATAAATTAAATAAATAAAAGGAGCGTGTAATTGAGTTTATAGATCATGGGCCATGTTAGAAATAATCAAGGCCCATTTTAAGAAATATTTTATTTAGGAACATTTTCTCAAAGTTTTCATCTTTTAATAAAAATGAATTTTAATTATAATAAAATAAAGCTCAGGAAACTAGGGTTGTTTATATTTATGAAAAAAAAAAAATAAAAACCAATTGGGTTGCATCAAAACGAAAGAAGAAAAAGGCGGAATCGAATTAGCGTTAGCGATGGCACTCAACAACGGTCTCAGATCTGCTGCGAAGCTTATCGCTTCTTCTGAATCCTCCATCTCCAAATCAGGTCTAACATTCTTTCGTGTTGATTCCGATTAGGGTTAAGGTTGATTTGTTTTTCAGTTCAATTTTATTAGGTTTTTTTATTTTTTCTTTATAATAAATAAAATAAATATAATTATTGCAAAAATAAATGAGTATTGTACTGCTGATGTGATGGATGTGGAATTATTTGTTAAATCTGATGTTTTAAACCTAATTAGATTCTTCTTATGCTTAAATTGTGATACTGAAATTGTGTAGATATATGTTAAATCTGATGCTTATTAAAGCCTCAATTAGATTCTTCTGCAAATGAGGTAAATTGTGATCACTCATGCAACATTGTTCCTCTCAACTACTGTTGTGATCATGGCATCATCGCCACTGTAATTGCAATTCTCGATCCCGTTGTGTGCACCATCATCATCGCTTACGTTATGATAACACAATTCTTATTGGACAAAACTATGGTTCCTCTCCAACTACTTTTCTTGTCATCTGTTAAATCCTAACATCATTTATATCACATGGGGTCATTATCGGCCGTTTATCCCTTTTCTACCTAACCAAAACATGGGTTTATAACCTGCATCATTTCCTTTCAATGCAAAACAAAGGAACAGTTCTTTATTGGACAGGGATATACATATTGATGTACAACTTATAAAGAAATTTAATTTTTGCTTTCACTGCTCATCGTTTTAATCTTTGCAAATTTTCCAACAAAAACGCATCTTATCTCTTCCCAGTGTTAAAATCATTATCACTAAATATTGGTTTTATATTATATTACCTTTTATTTTAATTTTCCATAAATTTTCATTGTTCTTATCAATTTCTCAGTACTGATTACTCGAGGTTTTCATTTCTTAACTGTATGAAAAATGTTGATGGGTATTTATTACATTGCCATTTTCATTTTAGCCAGAATAACAAAACATTCAACTATCACCAACCCTACTAAAATAACTTATACTCGAAGAAGCAAGTTTTTAAAAGTTTAAAAAAAACTCAAACATGCAGTGATTTGGTTCCTACCTGCATTAAAACCAAATATGCATCACATGGATGCATTGAATTATCAAAATTCTATAGAATTAATTATGGCATAATCAAAATTTTTGTACTCACACCTCTAGTTTTATACAGTTATCATTTGGTCAAGTGTTGAATGCTAACATTTAGTGATACTCATATTTCTGGTGAAAAACGAAAATTAATTATAAACAATTTTAAACTGGTATATTTTATAATTATTATAAATATCTTCAAAAATTTTACGAATACATGCAAAATAACTTTCTCCCCACCACCATATTTTACTTTGCAAAATATGCACATTAAATAAACGTTACTTTAAATCGATAACTACCATCTGAAACATCTACGACTCCATATAAACTTTGTCGAGGAAATTATATTGAGAACATATTTGTATTAAAAATCTTATTTGGAAAAATTCATGGAGTAAAAATGTAATAAGGAAAAAAATAGTACAGTCATGCTTTCCTTAACCATACACATTTAGTTCTTCTTTAAAGATCTCAAAGTGACGTATTATAATATTTTATGCGGCTTTTGAAATTTGATGTAAGGAATTCCTTTGTAAAAGATCTACCACATTATCAAACAATATATTGAAATCAACCTCTTTGTTTTTTTTCTTTTTCAAATTTTTGGCGAAATTGATTTTATTTTGAGGATATGCTTGGCTCTATCACATTTGATATAATATTCTCATTTGGTTATCAGCTGTATTGTCTTCATAAAACTTGTAGGATTATTATCAATTAGTAAATCAAACGGCTCCTTGTATATGTAGATTCTTGATTGTAACCATCTCTATTTGGCTTCTGAAGACAATTATTTCAATATTTTTCAAGAAATTGTTGCACATGTTTGCTTTGAGATTCTCATTATATTAGTGTCACCCATAAATACATATCAAATATCTAATTTAGCATTCAAGCCGTAAATATCATGCATTTGCATAACTAAATGAAGCGATTTTGTATTATTAGAATGGCAAACTAAGATTAGATGTACATTGAAGATATGAAATATATATTTTTTATTCATTTCATGTCTTTTATAGGACATGGTTGAATCTTGTTAGTAAATTACGAGGAAAACTATATCACATTATATACAATTAACAAGGTACATGAATGTCCCAATAGAACTAAAGTGTGGTACTTTAGTGCCAATATTTTATTTGTCATCTTCCTAGGTTTAAATGGACCATTTTCAACATAATTGTTATGCCCATCATTGAGTACCAAGAGTTTGAATTATCTATGACCTTTTCAATATCCTTTATGTATAATTTAATTAATGTATCAACATACGTTTTTATTTTTTAGTATATACTAATTTATAAACCAAGCAACCTTGTTAAATTGTAATTCATATATCGAATTTTTGTGTGTCAAATTAGATTTGATTTAGTCCATTTAAGATTTGTTTTTCATTTAAATAGATGAAATTTGATTTAGGTTTAGAATAGATAGATTTGATTTAGTTCGAAATAGGTATTTTGGACTTTTTGTAGTTACAGGTTTAGACTTGAGAGCAAAAAACTTAAATCTATAAATAAAGGAGTAATTAACACCCCACAAATACCGTTTTATAAATTAAATAATTTTATCACATTAGGTGTCACAATAAATCATAAAATTTGACCAAACTTCTACATTCAAAGAAGAATATTCATCAATTAAATCATACTCAAAATTATATTTATCTTCCTTACAAATCCAATACACCACTTTAGTTATTCCGTGGATAATAAATCAACATGATTGAAATATTAAAATATCCATTAAAGAATGCAATTTTGAAATTACATCTAACCACGACAACGACGCCGGACTTTACTGAATCTAGAGCTATCCTCATGACTCATACATTTCATCACGGATCACGAAATTATTAAAGTAAGGGTGAGATTTCAATTGATATAATATGTATTGTCTTCTTAGATCAGTGAATAATCAATATATTAGTTTCAACCAAACGAAGATCATAAACAATGCGAGCAGTCTCGATCATTTATATATACAAACAATGGTATTGGAATTTGGAAACCATCCTAACGCTTACATATTCCATATGCAATGCATTTCTATGCATGTGGTACCAAATGTGAACGGCATTCACCGCGCTCCGTTTATATGGAAAGAGCGATTGTAATCCATGATTAAGCAACCATTGGGTCAAATCTAGCCTCACTGCACTAAACGAGTAAGTTATTGGCTCAGCTAGCTATTGGCACAATGAATGAACGGGTTAAAATGTTATGCATTTGATCATTTCTGCAACATTATTGAGAGTCATAATAATCAACATTTAATACGATGCCAATTCACCATATCACATTTCAGGTAAATGGATATGAAAATACATGCATTTGCATTAAGTTTAATGAATACTCGATTATTTGTATTAATTACCATCATCCTTAATCAATACATACTTTTAAAATGGAACCTTTTAAAATAATTTTGAGAAAATAATATTTTTCCTTTCCAAGATGTAGAATTTTAAATTTAAGAAATAAAGCATGACATTGAATCGGATTACAGTTTAGAAAATTGATTTTGAAGTTTTAAATTTTGGGAAAATACATTATACAGGATCCTCAACAGGAGAACCAGTTCCATGATTTTAGGAAAACAATAGGAAAATTATGATGGGAACTTCTATGAGGGAACCGGTTCTCGGGTTTAAATTGAGTCCCCATTTTGTATGGGAACTTCCACATGAGAACCATTTCCACATTAAAAATTCGATTTTAATGCTTTCAAATTGAGACCGGTTCCTCCCAGAGAACCGTTTGAATTATCTTGACAAAATCTTTTCATTTTCCTTTATGTATAATTTAAACTTAAACATCAACATTGAGAACACATTTTAATATTTTAGTATAACATCAAACATCTAGTTTATGTCAAGGATTAAATACACTATTGATCAATTCTTCCATACAGTGTACAACTTAGGGTTTCATGCTATAAACCTATAATTCCATTTCCCTAACATGAGATCATTAATTGATTCCCAAAACCCATAAGACATATTAACGAGCGAAATAGATGAAATTTTGAATTAGGGTTTTTCCTCTATTAGATAGATTTGATTATGACTTTTCAAAAAGGTTTATTTCTTTCTTTTCATAGTATATTTCCTTTTAATATTAGATAAACAATTAATCAATCTTATTAATTAGTAAGTGGACTCTACACCCACCATTTACTTTGCAACCTAACCTTTCATCTTCATAAATTAATGGATAGATTAAATATTTAAGACTTTAATCAATTAAATAATTAAATTTACTTATTTAATATTTGAATTAAATCGAAGGAATGTATCAACAGCCCTATTTTTGTAATCAAGTCATTCACATAATTTTGCGGTTGTAAAGTGAATAAAAGTTTTCCACAGTTTGTAGGCGAGAGAAAAACTCAGGAAAATTATTGTCTTCTTTTCTTCTTTAAATTTTCTTTTAGTTGTCATTGTTATTGTGTAAATAACAATCTTGTTCATCAAGATTAATAGAAATTTATCACAAGTTTTGGTGGATTTCAACAAAACTGGATTTTTTCAAATCTTTCATTTCAAATTCTTTCTTTGTAATCTTTTGCTTTTTAAATTTCTCTATTAGTCTCAATGATATTTCAATCCTCAACACAAATAGTAATTATTACAAAATCGGATATTGTTTTTCTTATAAAACAAAGATAAATAGGATTATCCTCTCAGCCTTATTTAAGAAAATATTCCTTAGTTTATTATACCACATCGATTTTTAACCTATAAATAATCTTTTGCTTATTACAAATATCTTTTGTTTATGTAAACATCTTAATTTGTTATGAAATTTTCATGTATATATCATTATCAAATGAACCATATTATTAGCAATATAACATCCATAAGATACATATCATGATTATTAAATACTAACAAACCAATTAAACACCGAGAAAAAATGACATCCATAATAGAAGAATATGTTACATCATAATCAATTGTGGTCTTTGATAAAACCTTGAGCAACAATGAGCTTTGTTTGACAATCTATTTTTCTCATTTCAATTTCTTTCAAAGACCCTCTTATAGCCTACCATTTTCACACCTATAGGTATAGCCACAATATGACCAAATCCTTTTTCGATTTTTAATAGAATTTAACCTGTATCTATTGCATCCTTCCAATTTTTCAAATCATGTCTATTATGATATTCATTCATATTTTTAGGTTCGGGATCATCATTTTTTCATAATTACACGTGCCATGGAGAATGAAAATATTTCACATATATATTCATACCTTTTGGTTCCACAAATTTTTGTATTAACATAACTGATTGAAATCTTGAGATCATTCTTCTTTTTCAGTTTCATTATCAATGGATTTCATTATCATTATCTTGTGCTTCTTCGAGTGTACATTTTTCATTCATTGATTCATTATTATCTAGTGTTTTTTCAAGATTACTTTCAATCATATTTATCTTTTCTATTTTTCTTTTTTGTGGATTTTTGTATTTGGATCCCAATGACAAAATGCTTCAAGTGTGTATTAGATGTTCCTTATACATCATTTAACTTCAAAATCTCTTGTAGAAAAATCTTAGAATATCGACCCATAGATGATAGTAAACTACCAACTCAATAGATGAATGTAGAAGATAGCAAGAGATACCGACTCAATAGACGACAATATATTAGGGGTTCAAGGAGAGAACTTTATACTTAGGACACACCTTTTTGTGAGACACACACATATCTATCTAAAACTTTAAGATAATAGTGTGATTCTCTCACTTATATAGTTCAATCTTCTCTTTTCTAATTAATGTGAGACTTCTTCCCACACTTAATTCTCAACACTCCACCTCAAGTGTGAGTCAAAATGCTTTCCCTCATGTGGAAGCTTATCTTCCACATACACTTGTATCACCGTTGACGCTCTTCAACAAAACACCTTCTACCCACTACATGTGGGAAGTGTTTCGATACAAGTAAGTCATTTCTATCTCGAAACAGGCTCATGATATCACTATTAGGGGTAATTCCAAGGAGGGAGCATTTTATACCTAGGACACACCTTTTTGTAAGAGACACATCACATATCCATCTAAAACTTTAAGGTGATAGGTGTGTGGGTTCTCACACTGATATAGTGTTCAATCTTCCATTTTCTAATCAATATGAGACTTCTTCCTCACACTTGATTCTCAACACATTAAACTATCAACCAAATATACGAAGGTAGAAAAAACACAAATACCAAACCAATAGACTACCCAAATATTTTTAAGTGAAGAATGTAGAGTCAAAATTGTCGCGAAAAACTTTGATCGATCATTCTTTTAAAGAAATTTTATAAAACTAAAACCTATCAATTTTAAATCATAAAATTTAAAAATTCGGGCATATTTTTCTTAGCCATAAACATTACAATGACGTCTTAATCGGTATGATGCGATTACTAGAAAATTTTCATAGAATAAAATTGGAACAATTGTCAAAGATTTCACACTTCGAGAAAGATATTCGCTTATATTAGAGTAAGTCATATCACAAGTTTTATCAGCGTATGCCCCTTGTATTAACAAATGTGACGGATAAAATTCGATATTTGCATATGGGGTTATTCTAAAATATCTTCGGACTAAATTATGACAAAAATTAAAGGTGTTGCTAAATTATTCATTGATTTGGTGTAAATGAGTGTGTTCAAAGATTTCCTATAAAAGATTGACATTTTTTATTTTTCATAGGGTGTTTCTCAACCATTAAGAGTGGGAGAAGTAATCCACATTTAGAGTATGTTTGCTAAGACTCAAAAAGAAATTTTTAGTTTTTAGCTTTTCAGCTCACATTAATGAAAAAGCTCTATTTGATAACTCAGTTTTACCTTTTAGTTTGTAATTTTTTTTACTAATTTTTAGTTTTTTTTTTCAAAAGCTATTTGAAGTATCTTTTGAGCTTGTAACTTTTTCTTCAATGTATACCCTTCTTATTATAACAAAAATATATTATTACCCTTATTAATTAAAATGACATTTATGTCATTTTATATCTGTCAGTTAATGAAACAACTAATTTATCAAACACTCATGTTAGTTTATCAGATATCAATCACCAACTATAAATTACCAATTATCTGCTACCAACTACCAACTACCAACTACTAGTTATAAGCTACCAACAATTAACTACAAGCTAATTTTATCAAACAAAGTCTTATTATTTCAAAAGAGACCAAACAAACATCTCGATATACTTATATAAATATTAAATACCTCTAGGTGCAAAAAGCGCAAAAAACATCCGCAATTTCATATTTCAATGTACTCTAAATATTTCTACCGCCACCATATCGAAGACTTGCAAAATCAATCCAAAACTATAATTCAATCATAATTCTAATTCTAATTCCGATCAAAACACTAATCATAATTTATAAGAATATATAAATAAATATTATTAAATTTATCATCAAAATTGTGTAACCATTTCTTTTAAAACTTCATGCAAATCCAACACATTGTTATATGAGCAATAGTCAAAGTACGTACTAGTTTCAGAGGTTGGATTGTTTCGCTCGAAAAAGTCATTTTGTTTGTTGACTTTTTTTTGATTGTTGATTCGTGAATCAATATGAGTTGGCGTTTGGTTCATTTGCCTTCTTAAAAATAAGGCTCACACAATACTTTTTTTACTATTTGATTTCGCAGCATACACCCTTACGCGGATTCCCTGTAGCAATATTTGTGTGTGTTTGCTTTAGTTCAATTTAAACCACTTTTATATGTATATCCTTTTAGACTGATTTAGTAATTTATCAGAGTTTGATTTATGTCTCATTATATATATTGGGACCGGGGGTAGATCATTTACAAAAGTGGTTTAAAAAAATAGCACACAAATCAACACGTTTCTCATGCACGAGGGGTTAGAGGCATTAATGCAATAGTCAAAGTGCGTACTATAATATAATCATTTCTCATGCATTTGGGTATATTAGAGATCATGACTATTTGAATGCATTACCACTAAAACCGTAAAATGACTACACTTTAAATGTTACCAATGGATGTGCGTTTCAACCATTATCCTCAATTAATTGCGTAGGAGGAAGCACATATTACCAAAATTTGTTGCCTATTAAGCATCCATTGGATTTGGATGTAACAAAAAGTTCATTGTGACACAAAGTCACAAGTCTGATTTGATTCACACCGGCTACAGATCCTAACAAATTAACATAGTACTAGTACTTACTACTACTAGGAGTTTCAACTTTCAAAGAAGTACTATAGCAGCTCCATATACTCCTTTAAGAATCTAAATTCCTCAGTTAGCGCCAATCATACCTTCAATTGTAAATATATCCATTGCATTCCGATGAACCACAGTAGCAAATATTACTCAAAACCTTCTTCATATTCCTTGCACCAATTGTTGTAATCATAACTAACTTCTCTACCTGCAGCTATGTCCTTTAAAGCAAACAGCATTTTGTGTGGAACTCTTATCGTTGTGATCATACATAACATCTTTCATGCATAGGTTTGGACAACAACTATGATTTATAAACCTTCCAATGTTTCCATGTCTAGTCGCGTCAATCAACCCGCCACCACCTGCAAAAACGCATACTCTTAACAATTCAAAACACAATCCACACTATATATTACATATTTCGTCTTCAGCAACATCATTACCTATATTAAATATGTAGTCATCAACATGTAGATTTGATCCAGCTTTTCCATTGTTTTGATGAACAAGCTCTCCAACGAGCTCACACACAAAGCTTCCAGATGGAATGAAAGATCGCGTTCTAACACCCCACCCCTTCCAATTTGTTTTGAAGATTTCTAGCTGGAACTGAATACCGCATTGACTCACTCGGTTGGTGCAAGAAGGTGGACACGCGCAAGAAGGGCCACACTCGTATATAAAGGACGATTTCATAGGAGAAATCAGTCTTTTGTTACCACCATATGCTATAGTCCCACCATTATTCTTAGCTATGCAAACACATTTAAGAGAATCAACACATGCATTTTCACAATCACACCCACCACCTAGTAGTGTTGAATGATTCATCTTTGGATAACTCATTTTGACAAGTAGCTAAAGGGTTTAGGTTTGTCTACACAACTTATTGGTGTCAACATCCAATTGGAATTTTTCTTTCCCCTCGAAATATCATTGAGTCGAACAACATCCTTGTCGAGAACTTGACCTTTACACTTCTGTCTCTTGAACAAAGTTTCTTTTCTTTAACAACATCGAGAGGAAGCACTAGCAGGTTGGTTCTTAACAACATCTTGAGAAGTTACACTTGCGGATTGATCTGAAATTTTGTTAAGAACAAACTTGAACACAAGTTTTCCAAATTGTCCCCTTTCTTGAGTCATCTTGTCAACAGAATACAACCCATCATACACATATGAATAATCAGAAACATTGTTCTTCCATTCTTCCACCCCATTAAATTTCCCAGAAACCTTCAATATAACCCTGACAGGACTCCTTCCTTTCATACTATTCATCAAAGCAAGACTTCCCCCTTCCAGTTTCTGATCACGAGGAGGCGTGGCTGTTGTTCGTACCTTAGGGTTACTACCTTGACCTTCATAAACCAAACAACCACTGGACTTGATAACATTGGCATACTTATCACCCACAACGATACTAGTTGCCAAAGAAGACTCACCTTGACCCAAAAAATCAATACCGGCCCAGAATTGTTGATGGAGACCAATGACAACCAGTTCAATCCTGTATTGAAAGTGGTCACCAACTTCAACACCATCAACATGCCCTAATCTCTTTCTAGTGTTTTCCCATTGATGTTTCTCTTTCATAAACATTGCAGCATCTACCAAAGCTTTTATTTTCGCTTTCAAGTTTTTAACTTCACTTGACTTGTACTCACAATAGAGCTTGTGAGACAAGTCCCTAAAAATTTCTAAGGCTTTGCTCACCTTTTTCCGTTTCAAAATCTTTACTTTCATTGTTTTGTCAAAAGAAGATGAAAGGTCCTGACAAGTAATGTGTGAGGTTGAAATCCATTCTCCATGCTTTTTGCCAAAGATTTTGTATCATTCATCTTCAACAAATAAAACAAAATAAAAAATTGTCATGAATAGTATTATATAAAGTATGGATTTTTATTATACGAAGAAGAAGAAACACAAGAAAAACCAGTCAGCCATGATTCATTGTGGTGAAACAAGAAAAGGGGTTGTGCATTTGCACTTAGAGAACCCTAAAAACTAAAACTTGGAGAAATATTGAAACCTACTGTAACAGACTAGATGATACATAACAAGAAGCAAACTTTTTCAGTCAGAGTTCAAAAGCAGAAAAAAATGCATAACTTAGTGAGAAGAAAAGGAAAACAAACCTTTGGTTTGAGTGTGATCAAGTTTAGAGAAAAGTGGAGAAAACCCACTGCAGCGAAATATGGGAAGAAACGAGAATAGTGGAGACTGGTGTGTGTTTGTTTGATGTGTTGTGGCAATGAGACATCAGTCTTTTATGAGTTCTTTTAACTAATATAATTAAAATTAAATTAATATACATTTTTAGCTATATTTTTTTCAACAACATTTCTTTTTTATTATACAAATTTTTTGTAATTTGAAATTTAAAACTCTTTTATATATGGAAATTGACCTTTTTTATTTTTTTTATTTTTGATAAATAGCGCTACAGGTTCAAAAAAGTTAAAGATTACTTAAACACTAAGATAACTTATAATGGAATTATTCAATAATTAAATAGTTATAATGAAATGTTTAATGAAAAGTTAAAAATAATGTAAATTAATTAGTGTTAAAAATAATTATTAGTGATGTAATTATTTAGATTTTTATTTCAGTTTAATTATTTAAAATCAATTATTTTATAATAAATTTATTATTTTATTATTTTTCACAAAAATCATCATTTTTCCTCTATAAATAGAGACTTTGTTCATTAGATTTGAACAAAATAAAAAAAATCGAGATTTTTCTCTCTAATTTTTCTATTTAACCTGTATAAACTATTGTTTGTAATTGTAACCATCTTTTTTAGGGAAGTAGATCCCAAAAATAACTCTTTTAATATCTAAAATTGTACTAAAATATAAAATTAGAAAAATAAAATTCAAATAAGTTATTAAATTAAAAAAAAAATATTTATCTCTTAATTATTTTAATTTAATTTCAATCGATAACTGCTATTAATATAAAATTATAAAAATAAAAACATAAAATAAAAAAAAAAATCAAATAAAAATAGTGAAATATGGTGTAGAATTTTATTAAATAAAATGATTTAGTGAATAAAAGTGAAATGAATATTCAATTATTAGATGAAATAAAGAATATAATAGAGTCTTGTCTCATAGTACAACCCAGCTAACAAGTGCATCAACATATTTATTCATCTTTTTGAACAGATGGATTCTTGTATGCAAACAATCATAAATTAATTAATTTCTTTTTTAATTGAATTTATGAAGAAAAAAATATAATTAATTAAAATTTTGTGATTAGTTATATTAAAATTATTTTTTATAATTGTCTCCATTTAAGAATTTCTCTTTTTGAACTAGTGAAACACTCTAATATCTTGAACTCCTCCATAGATTTTCAAATTTGGGAGATGATCCCCACACTCTCTATAGCTTTAGACATAATCAACTTTTTATCAAGTGAATTAATCTTTATTAATTAACAAATACGGAGTATTTCTTTTAAACCATTTATCTATGTGTAATTGTTTCAATCTTTCATTTCTTCTATAGTTGAACAATAATCTTGGTATCATTTAATTATGCTAGTATATATGTTTAAGTCTGAGTATTCTCTTGTCAAAAAAAAAATCTGAGTATTCTGTGTTTAAATTATTTGAAAATACGTTATTATTATAAATGAAAATATGTTATTATTATAAATGAATAGAGTGCTCACTTGCCTGCCCTCCAGGAGTGAAATTAAGCAAGCTGTTTTAATTTGGACAAGAATAACGCTTCAGGGCCCGATGACTTTGGTGGGATTTTCTTTCAATTTTTGGCTATCATTGAACATGACGTCTGCAACGCCATCCTACAATTTTTCCGTTCTGGTTGGATTTTGCCGAATTACAACGCCAATTCCATCATTCTTATTCCTACCTAAATGCAAGGATGTCGATTCTTTCGACAAATTCAGGCCTATCGCTCTTGCAAACTTTAAGTTCAAAATCATCGCAAAACTCTTGGCGGATAGGTTAGCCGTAATTATGCCTTTCATTATTTCTCTGGAGCAACGTGGTTTTATTAAGGGCCAATGTATTCAAGACTATATATGTACAACTTCTGAAGCTATCAATCATCTTCATAATCGTTCTCGTGGTGGTGGCATTGCTCTGAAGGTGGACATTACGAAAGCCTTCGACACGCTAAGTTGGTCTTTTTTGATTAGCATCCTTAAAAGGTTTGGTTTTAATGAGCTGCTTTGTAAATTGATTCAATCTATTTTAATGAGCTGTTTTATCAAGGGTTAAATCTGGTAACTATAGGGTATCCCTAGTCCTATGTGATATCTACCATAGTCTAATCGTACAAAAACCTTAACAACTGCGGTTCAGGTAATTGTTAACCGTAAATCAATTCTAATTGGTCAGATCATGAAAGCATAAAAATATTGCACAATTAAATTGAATAATATAAATCATGAAATTGATCACTCAGGAATTCAAGGAATTCAAGTCATTACAGAGTCAAATCATGGACACCCCTAACATTGGGGGTTTAGCCTCTCATAATAGTCGAACAAATTACAAATTGAATAAAGTTAGACATTACAATAGATATGGATTGGTAGATTCTTCAATTGCTTCCAGCATGTGAAAAGTCTTCTTCTCAATTCTTCTTGACTCCTCCGCTCTCTTCTCGTAATCTTTTGATATCAAAAGTCAAAGTTCTTTCTAAAACTCAAAAACTAACTTAAATAGTCTACACACAAATCGATAAGAAAAATGTCAAAGTGCCCTTCAAAGTTCAAATTCACTTAAAAACCTAAAATATAAAACCTTGTCCGCGCTACCAACATGGGTCGTCTTTGTGCAACACCGGCGTGTTGGTCCATGATTTTGAAGATTTTATTTTTGCTCGGGCCTCTTGACACGGTGTGCGGTAGAGCGCCCGCTATCGACCTACGGTTTTACTATGGGAGAAAATCCAACTCGACACGGGCGTCTTTGTGAGACACGGCCATATACTCCCTTTCTACTTTTCCTTCTTTTTTATCTTGAACTCTTCGTTCTTCTGCACAATGCCTTGGATCATTCACTTAACTCGAAATGTGTATGCTATCACCACCATCAAAACATCAAAACATAAAAACATCAACACTCAAAGAAATCAAATAAATACGGAAACATAAACACAAACACTCAAACATAACTAAATTGTTATTGAATTGACCAATTTATCCAAGATGCATGACAAAATCAAGTAGAAATGGTGACCAATGACAACCAAACTTATCTCATTTCTTTCCCTCAAGTGATGCAAGAGACGAAATAGAGGTCACACAGATTCTCTTTTCCTAATGTCGCCGATGTTATTCACAACGTGCTTCTACCTTCTTGATCGGGGCTTCAGTAGCACCAAACGGACTTCCTACCACACTTCCACAGAGTACTTTTCACCGCAAGCTTTTTCCACTTCTCACCAAATCTCTCGGGTTAAAGTGTTTCACTCAAAAATCAAGATATGCAATATCAACTCTTATCTTTGAATCAATCTACCTTCATGCATAAACAAAATTCACACTTTTTGAGGTCTCTTTTTGATTATGCTGTAGGATAAACAAGGAAATGGATTTAAAAATGGTTTTTGGCGCATAACATCCCTCGTATTTTTCATCTTTGTGCTCAAATTGTTTCACATGGGGTTTATGCGACTTAGACTCATTAGTCCACTCACTTTGACTTGGGCGATTTCTTGTATTCGAGTCTCATCTATTTGGGCAAGTGCTTCTTTTTCTTTTCTTCTTGACATTCATATGTCTCATTTGCATTTTGTTCTTTCTTTTTTTATTTGCACTTGCCCTTTTCTATAAGAACTACCCCAAACTTATATTTTTGCACAAATCAAGAAAAACCACAACAAGAATGCCGAGCAAAGGTAGGGAGTGTTTGGCTAGGGTTAACATATATAGTTAAATTAAACAAAAAATGACTCAACAAGGGTTAACAAAGAATACATATTGTTATGGATGGCTAGAAAGGCTCGATGTGTGTCCTCATATTGTGATGTGTCATTAGAACGAACGCAAAAATCAAAGTGATAAAGTCATACGAATAAACTCTCATGATGAACTTGTTGTGTTTGGCTCGATGTACCTCACCATGTTGGGTAAGCTTGTACAGTTACGAACTACTCCTAGTGTCGGATGGTTTCTTTACGGTTCGGTGCACCGTCCACCCTTCTCAATTGATAGCAACCCATTAAATCAATTATTACTTTTCTTCGGAGGTATCGACTTCGAGGTGCCTTGGGAAACAAGTTGAGGTTGCACCTTTCATCCACTCACCACTCTTCCCCGGTCATCGGTGTCAATCAATATGTAACAAAGAGCATAACAAACAAACTGAACTCAAAAGCATAATTCAAAAGCACAATCAAACTAACACAAAGAAAAATAAAAGCGAAAGAAAATGAAAAGAACCCTCTCACACCTAAACTAAACATTGTCGCAATGTTTTAGCCTAAATGTGGAAAGGAATCACGGAGGAAATACAACACCACTCTGCCTCCTAGCTTTTGCAAGTAAGACTCCTTTTTATTACCCAAACTAAACAAAACAAAATAGAAACTAAGTTATTAAAAGCGTGGGTTGCCTCCCATGAAGCGCCGTTTAACGTCGCATGGCTCGTCGGGTCATCCCTATGGGATACTTTCTCCCTCTACCTACATTGTGTACTCTCCTTCAAAACTCATTTAGATCAAAACACTAGCCAACTGCGTGATTCCTTATTTCAACTTCCATCTTCTCACCTTCCATACTGCTTCTTTCTCTTCTTGACAACTTGAGTGAACTTGGGGTTGTTATGGATGCAACTTGAGAGATTATGCAGGAATTCTTGGGGAGACTTTGCCTTTGTTTTATCTCCTTACTTTGATCATCGGACATAATATTTATTCTTTCCAAATGCACCGTTCTTCTTGATTTCTAACACCTGAGGTTATCTCTTCATCAAATTTTTTAATGTTAAATTACTGTCGATGTAAAATTGCAAACTAGTCGGTAAGAATGGTGACCAATAATGATAAGGATCTCTTCATCTTGAGGGGATATCCATGATATGGAAGTCAATGGAAAGGCAAAATTTTCAATTTCCATCAACACTTCTTCAACTATCCGCGAGTTTCTTGATGGTGTGATCAACAAATTTCAATTTTGTTCCTCCCGCTTATCTTGTCAATACCAAGCTTCTTGAAGATTGATAATGGCATTAAACTCACACTAAATCCTGAATCAATTAGAACCCTTTTAAAAGTTCTACCTTTTATGGTGCATGATATTGCCAGCGATCCGGGATCCTTCGCGATAGATATTCTTCTCTTAGGCGTGACTACACACAACTTCCATCATCTATTGGTCTCTTTTTACGAACCTCATTCATAAATTTTTGATAGAGAGGCATTTTCTCGAGTGCTTCAAAGAAAGGTATGTTGATCTCCAACATTTTGAACAATTTGACAAATTTATCAAACTCTTTCTCTTTGTGTCCTTCTTTTCCACTCTAGAGGATATGGCGATCTTATGGTTACTCTTTTCTTCATTTGGTTTCACGGTGGCGCCACTTCTTCTTGCTTTTCTTATTCTCTCTCACTTCTAAATACACTTCTATAAGATCATCAACTTTTACCTCATCTTCTCTTTCTTTAGCAACTTTTCCTCCTCGTTGTGACAACATTCACATTCTCATGGTTCTTCTGATTGCCTTGTGCTTGTATCTCTACTTGTTGCACAATTTGCCCCATTTAAACCTCCAAATTTTTAATTGCAGTTGTGGTGTTCCTATGATTGCTTCGTGTTTCTTCTTGGAATTGGGAAGTGTGGGCAGCCATCTTTTCAATGGCCACCTACCATTCGCCTTACGAGGAGCTTGTTGTTGTTGATATTTCTAGGAAAAATTTGAATGATTCTTCCACGGATTATAGGTGTTAAAATATGAATTATTACGCTTCAAGAATTTTATCTCCTCAATTTGTTTTGGAGTTGCAAGACATTGCCCAGTCATGTGTGGTCCACTACAAATGTCATAAACCACATTTTTAACCTGTGCTACCTGTTGATTTCCCACGTTCATAGCTTTGAGCTTTTCCTCCACTTCTGCAGCAATTTCCTCTTCGATTTTTAGTTGCCCGTTTACTTCCCACTTCAAATCAATCACTCCCTATGGTTTACTTGTAACCCTATCATACATTTTCAGATGCTCATTTGCAGCAATGGCTTCAATGATCTTCTTAATACCAGTGGCTGTTGTAAAGTTGGATGAACCACTGACAACTGTGTCAATAAGTTTCTTTGTCTTCATTCTAAGGCCATTCACAAACATCTGCATTTGTTCAGTTTGGTCCATGTTGTGAGTGGGACAAGCTACCAACAATCTCTTGAACCTCTTATTGGCATCACCAAGTGACTCTCCTTCTTTCTGCTTAAAATTCACAATTTCATATCTCTTGCGAATATAAACAGAAGCAGGGAAGTACTCATCAAGAAAAAATTTCTGCATCTCTTTCTAAGTGGAAATACTACCAATAGGTAGCGAGTAAAACAACTCTTCAGTATCTTCAGACAAGGTAAATAGAAACATTCGCAGTTTCTTTGCTTCATCTGTATGCCGTCGATCTTCAATGTGGTACTCATGGTCAAAACCTCTGCAAGTGTTTGTTGGCATCTTCATTGACCATTCGGTGAAAGATCTTCTTTCAAGTTGGTGATTGTGCTCAAATGGGTTGAAAATTAGGCACATTCAACTGAATGGTTTACAATTGTCAACCTGTCATCCGGTGCATTTGCCCCACCATAATCCCAAGAAGTCTCTCCGGTGGGTCTTGACATGATCTCTTCCTCTTCGACTCTGAATTTATATGAACCAGATGTTCTTCGTCGAATTGATCACTAATCGAGCTTGCTGCGCCTTGCGTGAAAAGTCCTTCGATTTAAATCAAAATAAATTCAGCTCGAGGTTTCCTCGCATACAAAGATTAGACACAAATCATCAAGAATAAACCAAAATAATAAAATACGAAAAGAAAATTTTAGTTGCAGAGCAACAAAATTTCAATTGAATTAAAATCAACTATGTATTTTGGCGGTCCCAATAACGGCGCAAAACTTCATCGGAAAATAAAGAAAGTACTATTTTACCGATGTAGTAATAATGGGTTTTACCCCGAATATCGATCTCGAGGATTGCGTAAGAAATACCGAGTTGAATAATTACGTCAATTGAACAAAGACAATAAAGTTGGTCTTGGTTTAAGATTAACTTCTATAATGAAACAATTAACAAAAAGTAAAATTTGACTTTTTCTAATGATGAATAATATGTTAGGGTAAGGTGTATAATTTGCCCTTATTACCTTGAATTCTGATCTATTCAACAAGTTCATAATATCGGTTACCAACCCTTTAGGTTGTTTTCCCCTAAGTCCTTAGTGGGAAAACCTTTGAACCTTCAATCCTAAATCCTAAGTCCTTGGAATTTTATAATGAAATCAAGCCTTTGTTTTATCAAGGGTTAAATCTAGTAACTATAGGGTATCCCTAGTCCTAGGTGATATCTACTATAGCTTAATCGTCAAAAACCTTAACAACTGCGATCCATCTAATTGTTAGTAAATCAATCCTAATTGGTCCGATCAAGAAAGCATAAAAACATTGCACAATTAAATTGAATAATATAAACCATGAAATTGATCACTCAGGAATTCAAGTCATTACAGAGTCAGGGACACCCCCTAACATTGGGGGGTTTAGCCTCTCATAATAGTCGAACAAATTACAAATTGAATAAAGTTAGACATACAAATCTAAAACTAAAAAACTAACTTAAATAGTCTACATACAAATCTCAGCCAAGCAGAATGTCCAAAGTGCCCTTCAAAGTTCAGATTCACTTTAAAAACCTAAAATATAAAACCATGTCCGCGCTACCAACACGGGCGTGTTGGCATGCAACCAACCTGGCCGATGTTGGTCCCTGATTTTAAAGATTTTATTTTTGCTCGAGCCTCGGCCACGGGCGTGCCGTGCGCAGGCGCCCGTGTCGACCTCTAGTTTTACTATGGGAGAAAATCCAACTCGACACGGGCGTCTTTGTGAGACACGGGCCGTGTGTTGCTCCTTTCTTCTACTTTTCCTTTTTTGGATCTTGAACTCTTCGTTCTTCTCCACATAATGCCTTGGATCATTCACTTAACCTGAAATGTGTAAGCTACCAACCACAAAGACATCAAAAACATCTAAAACAATAAAAAACACCAACACTCAAAGAAATCAAATAAATACGGAAACATAAACACAAACACTCAAACATAACTAAATTGTTACCGAATTAACCAATTTATATCGAATGCATGCAAGAAATCAAGTAGAAATGGTGACCGATCAACAGGTTAAAAAGGGGAAATTATAAAAGTGTGATTAAATTTATTACTTCGGTTGAAAGTTTCACAACAGTTAAATAACACAACCGTTTTTTAGATTCCTGTATTACTTGTCTGGATCGTTATCTTGTGTAGGTGTACTTTATTGGTATCCGGATGTGTCCGACACACATTTAAGTATTATCTTATATTTTGTATTGCTTATGCGGATCGTTATCTTGTGTAGGTGTACTGATTGATATTCACAAATGCAAATTGCCTGTTTTGCTGTGATTATTTGTTCTGCTATGACATGATCCTCCAATATACATGTTAAAAAGGGGAAAATTACAAAAACAAGATTAATTTATTACTTGATTGAAAGTTTCACAATGTTTAAATAACTTAACGTTGTAAAATCTCGCGTTGTCCGAATAATCTAAATACCAAAACGACGCTGCGAGAATCGAACCTAGGACCTTTATGTATATCACAACGGTTCTTTGGCTCAAGTGTTGTGATAGGACACCGTTTTCGATTTTCTAGCGGTCATTGGACTTAATTATAAGTAACACATATGCAACCACGCTACATAATAACGCATGGTCCCATGTGACTATGTATCTTTCCCATAGTTTTTGAATGTCTTTTCCGTAGTATTGTTCTCTTTGTGCATATCACATCATGGATGATGATTTGGTCGAAGAGATAACGGGAGAATCATGGAACAATTACCATGAAGATCGACAACATGCCGACTATCAATCTAGCGAAGAATGATAACACATCAAAGAAGCAAACACATCGAAATTGGGTTACATTATCTTGGGAGCGGGTTGCGAATGAAGATGAACTTATAACACTCTGAGAGTTAAGAATTAGATTTCGATCTGAAGGGTGTGCATCAAAGTGTTTAAAAGGCAGGGAGCTATAATGAGTATAGATAGCTTAGACACAATGAATTATGTGGATTGTTGAAATTGTAATTCTCTTGTGTCGAAGTAACATGTTGTTCGACATAAAGGTGTGTCAATTATTCTATAAGTGTGTCGAGGTTAATGTGTGCAGGTGTTGTTATGGAGCAAACAAGTTCAATTATAAATAGTGGAAGAAATCCCTATTTTGTGTAACCAACTCAAATTGAGTAATTCCAAGTAAATAAGATTTTCTATAGTTTGTGGATAAAGATTTACTCTGTAAAAAATCATCATCTTCTTCGTTTCATAGATTTTAGTGGATTTCCAACAATATTATCATAAAAATTAATATAACTACCCGTTTCTTTTAAAACTGCACACAAAATCCAACATATTGTTTCTCATGAGCAATAGTCAAGGTAGGTAGTATTTTATAATGGTTTCTCATGCATTTGGAGTATAGAAACTAACATAACTCACTAAGATTTGTCTTTCCAACAAAAAAAAGGAACCCTTGTCATCTGATAGCCAGCCATGCTGATCGAGATCATCCATTATGACCCTCCATGACAACACCAAGTGTTATTTTTCCAAAGTTGCCAGTATCTATAGTCTATCAAATTTCTCACCGATCTGCATGATGTCTTTCTCTGTCACTTTTCCCATCTCCTTTAGCTTGTATATAACATATTCTGATTTACTGCATACCCAAAATCTTAATAAGTGAAAGCACAAGATATATTATCTGTTATAAATTTCAATGAATCATGAAAATTATAGAACATGGTACAAACACCAAAAGAGAAACAATAATGTTGTTGTTAAGGACATGAAACAAAGCAAAACACAAATTGGCAAACTACTAGTGCCATAATAATATTGATACCTCACATATCCGTTGTTGTCTATATCAGCAGCAAGAATCCTCTTTGCCATTCTCCTATGCCGCATATCCACTCTTGCCTCAGCCAAATAAAGGAAGGCTCAGGCCACCTACACGTAGACACGAGCAACCAAATTGCGGCGAAGATACGACCGTGCATAGTCTTAAAAGCATGATCACCATACCCAACTGTCGTAACAGACATAACCGAAAGATAAAAGGAATCTATCCATTCTAGCCTTTCCACAAAATGCATAACCGCAACACCAACTCCAATACAAAGTACCACAACCCCCAATGCCAATGCCACCTTCATCCTAGTCCTCATCCTATCTTTCTTCACAACCCTCAGCAAATGATTCTCTAGACACTCAAGAACATAACTAACCATTCCACTGAGTAATATGTCAACAAAACCATAACCAATCAACACATACAATATAGAGAAATCTTGGTTGCTGTACTATTAGGAGTAATATCACCGTATCCAATTGTGCACATCGTGACAATACAAAATACAATGCATCTACAATAGGATGAGTCTCAGTTACTGTAAACCTATGACGATTTAACCAATAGATAACAACCCCTAAAGCCAAATAAAGAACAAGAATAAAAGCTTGATGAGTAATAGATTGGCTACCAATTGAGGTCTTTTCACAGTTGTTTGACTGAAAACCGCCATAGCTGGTGCAGATTTGGAGCGATAAAAATATATTTTTCGCCATGGATAATTAGGGTCAATGAGGCAAGAACATTGAGAGTGTTGTGATGATGAATCACACAGTGTGGATGTTGCTGATACAAACTCGTGTGAAGAGGAACAAGTCAAAGAAGATCTTGGAGAATTACGTGAAAGTGTTAAGGCATCCAATAAAGGTGAAGCACATGAAGATCCAAAGATGAGTCGATCTTTGAACTCATAAGGGGTAATAGGAAGAACGATTTCATCCCTCTCTGGTAAAGGAAAAGGATATGGAAGCAGAGGCTCTTTTTCCGTGTGGGGCTGTTGAAAATCCATTGAATAAAAAGAAAAATTATGACTTTGAAAGGTCAAACAGTTTTTTCTGTTACATACTATCACTTTCATGGTGATACTATTTTTTTCTGAACCCATCAAAAGCCCAACAGGAAATACCCTAATCTCTATCTAGGGTTAATACCTTGACTGGACTTGTAACATTGACATACTTATGACTCACAACAATACTAGTTGCTAAAGAATCAATACCACTCCAGAATTGTTGATGGAGACCAATGACAGCAAATTCAATCCTGTATTGAAAGTGGTCACCTTCAATTCCATCAACATGCCTAATCTCTTTCTAGTGTTTTCCCATTGATGTTTCTCTTTCATAAACATTGCAGCATCTACCAAAGCTTTTGTTTTCGCTTTCAAGTTTTAACTTCACTTGACTTGTATTCATTATAGAGCTTGTGAGACAAGTCCCTAAAAATTCTAAGGCCATGTTCATCTTTTCTGTTTCAAAATCGTTTCTTTCATTGTTTCTTCCGAAGAAGATGAAAACCATAGTTGATGCTTTTTCCAAAAGATTTTGTATCCTTCATATTCAACAAATAAATTTTTCTTGTCATTAATAGTACTATATAAAGTTTCGATTTTTATTATACGAAGAAGAAGAAACACAAGAAAAACTAATCAATCATGCATTATTCATTGTGGTGAAACAAGAAAGGGTTGTGCATTTGCACTCAGAGAATACTTAAATAATTATTTATATATAAAGTTTAATAGTTCATATATTACATAATATTATTATTAGAATGTAATTAAATACTTTTTATATTTAATATTTATATATATGAATTTATTTACTTTTTTAAATTTAAATAACCTCAATTTATTCACATACTTTTATACCTAGAAACTAATTATATGATTTTTATACGATATGTGAATAAGTTATCATATATGAAATTTTATGAAATTTTAAAAATGATATATATAATTTTTAAATCACTAAAAATTTATATATTTATTAATTTTATGTGTCATAATTTTTTTTATGAATTAAACATATATAATGAATAAAATAAAAATAAAGGTTAAATTTATAGCTAAATATTTTTAATTCTTTATTTTAAAAAAATTCACAATAGCTCACACATTAGTATCAAAGAAGTCAGCATGGCAACCATAACCACAAGTCACCTTGGTAACAATCATAGCCACATATTATTTTGATACAAACCCTAATTATATAAATTCTATATTAAAATAAATAATAATAATATATTAAACCACTATCATTAATAATAATAATAATATAATATCTAGATAATAATAATATTAAAATAATAATAATAATAAGGATTAAATTATACAAAATGATTTTAACAATCAAATTAATTTATAATCTAATTTAATCTAATCTAATTACTATAAATTCAAAGAAGTCATAATGGAAATCCTAACCACATGTCCTCTTGGTAACAATCATAACCATGTTACAAACCCTAATTATATAAATCCTATAATAATAATAATAATAATAATAATAATAATAATAATAATAATAATAATAGAATGTTAAACCACATTCATTAATAATAATAATAATAATAATAATAATAATAATAATAATAATAATAATAATGATAATCATAATCATAATGATAATAATAATAATATAATAATAATAATAATAATGATAATAATAATAATAACAATAAATAATAATAATATAATAATAGAATATTAAACCACATTCATTAATAATAATAATACAATAATAATAATATCTAGATAATATTAGTAAAATAATAATAATAATAATAATAATAATAATAATAAGGATTAAATTATACAAAATCATTTTAACAATCAAATTAATTAATATTAGAGAAAAAACTTAAATAAGATTTTAATATATATTTTTGGATTCAAAATACATTTAAAAAATATTATTATTATTATTATTATTATTATCAAAACCCTAGCTAAAAACATATGTGTCAATCTCACTAAAATTATAACTAATACAATAATAGGGAAGAAATAAAAAACATAAGTAAGATTTTAATATATAGTTTTGGGTTCAAAATATATTTAAAAATATTATGATTATTATCAAAAACCTAGCTAAAAATTTATGTGTCAATCTCACTAAAATTATAAGTAATATACATTGATAGGGAAGACATAAGAAAAACATAATTAAAATTTTAATATATATTTTTAGATTCAAAATATATTTTTTTAAAAATATTATTATTATTATAATTATCAAAACCCTAACTAAAAATTAACCCCACTAAAATTATAACTAATACACTAAAACTATGATAATATTAAAAGTATAAAAAAAAATACCTTACTAATTATTACTCATCAAAAAATTAAAATAAAAGAAAGTAAGTAAGATTAAAATTATTTAATACTTTATTTATATTTTTATATAAATTTTTAATTACTTAGTTTTTTAAATAATACACACTAATTAAAATCACAAACCTATAAATTATTTTAATAACTAATGATGATAAAAAATATTTTTTTTACTTTGTTTATAAAAATTATAAGAAGATTTTGTCTTGACTAAATCACATATTTAATTTTATATAATTCAAAATTTGATTATGAATATATAATAAAAATATTTTTCATCTATAAATGAGTGCATTAATTTTTAAATTCAAAATATCAAATTTCTTTTTAACTTTAATTTTTATTTAAAAAAAATTGTTTATCAAATAAATTTTTATTTACCAAAT
>CM038795.1:288511507-288560008 GCA_021764765.1 Vicia sativa | reverse complement strand
ATCAAAGCAAATGTAATGCGGCGTTATGCGCATCCGAAGCAAAAGAATACGCAAGAAGGAGTTAGACCCAAAATAAGTAGAGAATACACACATGGGTGTCTGAAGCATAAAACACACACGCAAGAAGGAGTTAGACCCAAAAGAAACAAGGAGTGTATGCATTGGGTATACAAGTGCCGCGCTTTGCAAGAAGGGAGTTAAACCGAAAAGCAAGCAAAGGAATGTATCACATGGTATCAAGTGCAAAACCACAGAAGAATTAGACCAAAAAGCAACAAAGGAATGTATACATGGGTATACAATGCAAATCAATGAGGAAGCGTGTGTAGAACAACACAAGCCCACACGCAAACACAAGTCGAGATGGTGTCACAGGATGTAACACCTATTGTTTGCACTTAGAATTTGGAATAGCGAAAAAACCCGGTCTGGTGCATGAGCGCTGCTCACAGTGCTATTGCGACCGAAACAGGAGGTCGCCGCAGCTTACTCTGAAATTGCGCCACGCGACACAAACCTAGTATGTTTGGCGCTTAGCTCTTGGTGCCATCGCGGTCCCTTCCCTAACGGAAAAATTGTTATTGTCGGATAACTTTGTCCATGGCCTCGTACCAAAAGTTGATCCATACAATTAGGCGGTTATTCAATGCTCATGTATGCAATGTTTGCAGAACATGTCAGGATCTCAGGTGATGAGATAGATATCTCAATGCTTAGGAATGAGGTCAAGGCATGAATATGCGTGGAATACCAATGGTGGAATGATAATTCGATGCTGCGTGTGATCTTGCATACGTGGCGTATCACAGGAATACAAGTGATGAATCAATAGTTCCCATACTCATATGTGCAATGTTATGCATGAACATATAGGGAATAAACCAACATTCTAATGTTCTCATGTATGATTTGCATGAACATACTAGGTAAATAAATGGATTAGTTCAGAGACAAACATATTGATGCGTTGTGATTATCATTCAAAGATGAAAATGTTTTGCATGACCTATACTAAGCAAGGAAGAAAGATTACAAATGAGAATGCAAATGAATCTTGAAGTTGCGCGGAGACTTGACTTGTATTACATGATGCACTTTGAAATCTTGACATTCCAGGAAGCTAGCGGAGGACAGGACATGACCATACATGAAACCATAACTTTTGCCTCAATGGATCTTGTACTTACTTGAATGCATAGCAATCCTCAATGTGGTGTGTCCAGCAGACCTAGAATGAAACCGAAATGGCGCTAATATCACCACTTACCGGGGCTTGCCGGAGGAGGCGACAACATAGCCTTTGGGTGACGACTTGAGCTCTTGCATCTTAACGTCTCCACATAAAATATCGGACATTGAATCTTCTAAACACGTTTTTCCTGCTTTTGATACATTGATGTTCCGGTGAAAGTCGATTATCACAGAAGCCTGACTTTGTTTTAGTCAACAGCAGCATAACGGTGGCATCGGTGAAGCAAAAATTGACTTGTATACTCGCCTAGGAAGTAAACGAGGATAGTACCTTTGTCAAACCAAATCCGAACCTCATTTTTGGTGTCCACACGTCCTCCCATATCATGACGAGGTGCCCGAGAATCAGGCTCGCGCAGCGTCCCGCCATACTCGAATAGAAACCCTTCAGGCATGGCAAGAGTTCGGCGTTCAACCAATCGAAACTTGAACAATTGAGAAAGTAACTAAGCATACGACATCGGAATATGATCAAATTGCCTTTTAAGTGTGACCACAGTTGACTTTTACGGACGCTTTACACTGGCGGAGGTTGGATGTGACGAGAGATCCGGAGCAGTGGTGGAGGAGATGCATGCGACTTTAAAACGAAAAGAGTTCTCGGGAGTATAAGGAGGAATAGTGACTCACATGCTTTGAAGAAAAAATGGGACATCTCCCTTTCTCAACAGTCCCTAAAACTTCCATCACCAAACCCAGTTGCGTTTTCAATGATGGTTTCTTCTTTTAAGTCTTGCATGTCCAGCATAAAATCCCATATGTTCTTTCATTTCATCCGGTTCCCGTGAAGTTGTTCCATTACTTGTCGCCATCAAGTAGCAAATGGCAAATTCTGATTACAGCGGTGCGAGTAAAGAAATCCCGTGCTTAGTAATTTTTATGCGAATGCATGAAATGAATGAATATGCATGTTGGTATGTACATATATTTTCTGGCGTTTCTTTTTGAAAGAAAATAAACATGCTAAGATGTGAGTATATTATACCTTGATCATGGGTTTACTACTTCCATGCCAATTTGGTGTTGTTGTGTGGTTTTGCTACGATTGAAGAAATAAAAATCTGACGAATAGACTAGAAAATACCACTAAATGGGATCACGGGTCGATAGAAAATCTGAGGTCACCACGATACCGAGTCACCAGAAAAACACCGTCACCGGCAGTACTGTAGTAATGATATCACCTTGACTGGTGGGGTGATTCTGGACCTCGGCGAGGGGTCCAATGATAATCAGTCGATAATCCTTTCTTTGAGTATGGTGGCTACCTGACGAGTGTAGAAAGCCGTCAAGCGAATCTAAATCGAGGTTGGTACTCCATGCCTCCTTACACGCACCACGGGATGCGGGATTCGACATGGACATCCATCTAGCCTATGTGTCACTGAGTCGGGGTAGTGGGCCTTTTACCTCAGTAACTCCACCCAATCATGATCAGCGTGCAGTCTGATCAGATACAAGATATGAAAGCGAAATAAACCACATAAAATGCAATGCAAAGCATACAAGGATGATAAAGCGAGTAAGCGGACGGACGCAATAGACATGGAAAAGAAAGCTAGGATCGGCTCACGATCGGACCGTGAAGAGATCTGCACGATCCCCAGGGCGCCCGGCTAAAATCACTCGGTTGAACCTCCGGCGATAACTAGTATCAATAGAGTCGCCATCGAGCGTATTTTATTTCACGAGGAGAGAAAACCATCGAGTAAACGAAGGGAGAAATGGCGGTCCTAGTGAGAGATTAGAGAATCTAGGTAAGGGAGTTAGTTACGAAGGGATTAGCACCTGCGCCGTAGTACTCTCGGTATCCACTCTATTTCTAGCTAAAGGGTGTGTTATGTCAATTTATGCTCAATCACTATCATGCATGCAAAAGAAAGAGAAAATCAAAAACCACGGGGAAAAGAAGGAAGTATTTACAAAGTTTGCTCGATTGAGCCGTGATGGATACTGCACGTATTCCCGTGCAATAGGAAAGTCGAGGCCTTGTATTCGGCTCACTTGTTTAGTGGGTTTTGTGTTTTATACTTGAAAAAGTTTTAAACACAAATGCAAAAGAGCGGATGAAATGAGTTTGTGTTGGTTGGTTGCTTTTACCTTGAAAAGGAGTTTAAACCCGATATTAAGTGTTTTGTTTTCAAAGAAAAAGAAAAGCAAGTTTAGTTTTATTACATGCATGGATGCAAAAAAACTAGCAAAACAAAGGTTGGACCTATGGTTGAGATAGAATCTCTACCTATGTTGACATGCAAGGATATGGACCACAATGTCTAGGCTAAAAACCTATCTAACGAAGCTCCTCACGGGGAAAGAATAAACAAACAACCTGATCCACCTGGTATTGCCCTAAGCGGGTCTTTAAATAAACGAGAGGGTTCTTGAACATGCTCCACTCGGAAGCCCATCATGCATCTCATCCTCCTTCAGCATGAAAGGTGTAAAACCTACTTACTCATGATATCTAGGAAGCTATAAGAGAATCGACAAATGGTGTAAAACTACAAGCAGATATAAATTGAAAACCTTTGCGAGATAAATACTCAGGAAAACTTCAATCTGCGTCATGCAATAAGAGTAAACGGTGACAATAACTCGAGGCATCAAAGCAAATGGAATGCGGTTCGTGCGCATCAAAACAACAAAGTCGCAAGAAGGGAGTTAGACCAAAGAATAATAGAGGAATGCACATTGGGTGTAAAGCATAAAACACACACACAAGAAGGAGTTAGACCCAAAAAAAACAAAGAATGTATACATGGGTATACAAACAAAAACACAAAGAAGGAGTTAGGCCGAAAAAGCAAGCAAAGAAATGTATCATTGGGTATACAAAATAAAACACATGCAAGAAGGGAGTTAGACCAAAAAGCAAGCGGAGGAATGTATACATGGGTATACAAATGCAAAACACCAAGAAGGAGTTCGACCAAAAAGCAAGCAAAGAATGTATCGTGGTATACAAACGCAACACAAGAAGGAGTTAGACCCAAAAGCAAGCAAAGGAATGTATATGTGGGTATACAAGTGCAAAACACACTGCAAGAAGAGTTAGACCCAAAAAGCAAGCAAAGGAATGTATGTGGGTATCTGCAAAACACACGCAAGAAGGAGTTAGACCCAAAAAGCAAGCAAAGGAATGTATCCATGGGTATACAAGTGCAAAACAATCGAGGAAAGCATGTAAAGCCTTACACAACCCTACATCAAACAAATGTCAGATAGTGTCTAAGGATGTTAGAACACCCTGTTTTTGCACTTAGAATTAGGAAATAGCGAAAAAACTAGTGCAGTCGTGCCAGCACGCTATCTGCGCTAAGCGCGACCAAACAAGGCCGGCACTGCTTTGCTCTGGAAAGCTATAGCGACACTACACAAAGTCAGTAAGTTTGGCGCTAAAGCGCGATGCAGTAACTACGGAAAAAGCTGTTTTGGTCCGAATCACATCCATGAAGCTCTCGTGCCAAAGCGTTAATCCATATAATTGACCATTATTCCATGCTCATGTATGCAATGTTATGCATGAACATATGCGGGATCTCAGTGATGAGATAGATAGCTCAATTCTTATGAATGAGATTGAAGCATGAACGTGGAATGCCAATGGTGGAATGATATTACAATGCTGCGTGTGTGATACTATGCATGGCGTATACGGAATCAAGTGATGAATCAATAGTTCCCATGCTCGTGTGTGCAATGTTATGCTGAACATATAGGGGATGCAAACCACCAATTCTATTCTCACATGTGATTTTGCATGAACATGCTAAGAGTATAATGTGAAGCCGGTTCAATCATGTGCAATGCTAGGTATGACATGTAGAGATACTGCGATTAACCATTCTAATGTGCACAATTAAGGTGGTGCATGAATAGACATGATGCAAGTTGTATCAACGACTAATGTTCCACATACAAAAATGCCAAGCGAGCAAAGCATGCCAGGAAATAAGGAATGATCATGTCAAATCCTAATTGCACATTAACACATACTTGGAATCGTATGCATGAGCTATGTCTGATACACAATGTACCTAGTGATCAAAATGCTTTAGACTACATGTCGACACACTACGAATGCAAGCTATGCTTTAACTCATCATGCGCCAATGCAATTCAATCAACCTAAATGCTCTCAAATGCATGAGCATGTGTTAGATGATGCAATATGCATGAGTTTGAGGCTAGAATGCAAAGAGAATGCAAATACATTTATGTATGAAAATCTTCACACAGACACCAATAACGTTGCAAAATCAGATTCAAAACAAGAATTCAAGCATGAAGGTTTAAATCAAAATCTACATGGAATTTGCAAGTAATGGCGGTGTTCAATTTCAGGAAAAGCTAAAAGTCAATAATAGCTTAAAATAAATGCAATTGACCTAAACACTTACGAACTTGAAGTTTGAATCAAATGAAGAGAATTCCTTGTGCTCTTCAAAGAAAATACCAAATCGGTGATGAATTGATGATAATCTTGAATCAACCTTGAACTCTTGAAGAAATTCAAAGTCTTCAATGGAGGATTAGGGAAGATGAAGGAGGTGCTTAATTCTTGAAATTGAAGAAATCGAGGAGAAATGACTTCTTCTAAGTTAGATTCAAATAGAAGAAGAAGAAGAAGATCAAGATTGATAGGAGAAGGTTGCGGTGAAAAAACCGAGATCGCGGGGCGCTTGGCGATAAAGTGGCGCTTAGCGTGATGCTGTAGTGGCGATTGTTATTCAGAGGTCCGGTGGCGGCTTGTGGTGGTTGCTTGGAGGGAAAGTTGCGATTCGAACTTTTGGCTTTTGATTGAGAGAGAATGTTGAAGTGAGTTGTGGTCCAATTTTAAAAATGAATCCCCCCTTTATTTGTGAAGACAAAATGTATTTATAGCTTTGGATCCATAATCAAGCCCAAGTTATGATTATCCGAATAATTTTCGTAATTAATCCAAAACTGTCAGATCCGTCAAGAATTTGAAGTCGGACTCTAAATAAAAAGTGTCGAAATGCGATTTTGCTTGCGAGAATCAAGCTTTCAACAAGATCAGGTGAACGGTCAAGACAGAATAAATTTCTGAAGTTCGATTACTGTAGTTAGACCAACGACACACGAAATTTGACTTCCTTTTGTTTTGCCACTTGGGATACCTTGGACGGATAACCTCGTGATCAATGTTATGTGCGACTATATGTATGTTTAGGCAATCATTATAAGCCAAAAATACAAGAAAAAGGGGTAAATTTTGGGGTACAACTCCCGGTGAGTCTGTTCAAAGCAGAATTTGTCTCCGGAAAGGCCTGATGAATTGATTTGTTCCCAATGATTCATGCTTTGATGTACTAATGTTTCTTTTCCACAGTGAGTCATACGTTTTCCTTGCATGTGCAAGTCGCCGATTATTTTGCCTGTGTTTGTCTCATCTTTTCAAGTATTTGAGCATCCATACTTGGTGTGTGGCAATTCAAATATTTTCCATTCTTGAAGAATTATACCCCCGCCGCTGGCTTGAGGAATATTATAGTTCTTCTGCTTTTACAAATACCTTCTTAAAAGTCCATTGTCGTTGCAATATTTGATAGAGTCCCTCTGATCGGTCTCTTCCCCTTATATGTTCATCTTTGTATAAATGTTCCTTTTCCGGTAAGTCGTATACTTTCCTTGATCATGCAAGTCATCAGTTATCTTACCTGTGCTTGTCTCACCTTTTCAAGTATTTGAGTATCCATACTTGGTGTGTGGTAATTCAAATACGTGCCACTCTTGAAGAATTATACCCGCCTTTGACCTGAGGGATATTATAGTTCTTTTGCTTGTGCAAGCACTTTCTTAAAGTCCAACGTTTTGGTAACACTTGTTAGAGTCCCAATACTACTCCAATCAAGAAAGCTTAGCGTGGAGTTCTTATGGTTAGGCTAATGAAAAAGATGCATCTTGTTGGTATAGGTAGTACCAATTACTCATATAAGTCTCCAACCATGCAGTCTCGTACCTGCATAGTCTTAGGATCCCTCTAATTCTGATGTGGTGACCACTCTTAGCCTCTTTCGCCTCAAGTATTACATGTGGTATAACCACCCCCGCCTTCTTTGGACTCAGGTGTTATATGTCCTGACTTCCCGAGGTTCATCCTCGAACCACATAATATTGGGAGATGTCTAGCTATGGTACCATTTGTAATGCTGGGCGGCTTGAGTGCAGTGACCCCACAAACCAAGTCTTTTCAACATGTTTTGACCTCGCTCGCGTGCTTTTCGACTTCCCGAAGGTCATCCATCCAATACTACTCGAGTCAAAAGCGCTTAGCTGTGGGTTTTCATTGATAGGATACCGAAAGAAGATGCATCTTATTGGTATAGGTAGTACTAATTAATCCTTATAACCCTTCTTGACCATGGGTCGTACTGCATAGTCTTAGGATCCCTCTAATTACGATGTGGAGACAATTCTTAGCCCTCTTTTGCCTCGAGTATTACATGCGGTGTAACCACCCCCTGCCTTCTTTTCACCCAGGTGTTACATAAGTGACCTATAAGTTTGACATAAGGTGGCCTATTTGCTATGACCTATAATTTGGGCAGAACATCAACCATAACTTTGACATTAGGTGGCCTATTAATTGGACAAATGATGACATATACTTCTTGAGTTTTGAAAGATATGTACATAGGTGATGATAAATTATGACCTATAAATTTCCCTAAACATGACAACAACTTCTGCATAATTTTGACATTAGGTGAACATTTCATTACATGTGCAGTACATTATAGTCAATACATATAAAAATAGTAAATGATCCATTCAATGTAATATTATAGTACACATGACATGATGGTTATACAGCACCATATAAATATATTTTTCAAAACATAACATAACATAAAATTCGCCTTGACCGCATCTTCAAAAAGTCTTCACTGAGTCAGCCTCTTGCAAACGTCTTCCCAATTTTTTGATATCCTACCACCACAAGTCACTTCTTCTATGGTTTCCTCTTCAGTGATCACCAAAGGATCATCAGTTTTCTTCCCGGGCCATATACATCCTTTGCATTCAGGGTTCTGAACTTATCACTCCGTCTTTTTTGCATCTGTCAATCAACATTCTTCTTCAATATGGTCTTTGGTTTGGACCTTTTGACATGGATGAAAAGGAAAAGTCATAAGAAAAATGAATTAAGATGGAATAAATATGCTTAAAACAAGTTTTTGTGCTCACTAGTTCACTGCAGTTTGGCTTTGATGAAGATGGTATTAGCTCTTGGGGGTTTGAAAGGTTTGTTTTTTAAAACCTTTGAGTTTACAAAGAAAACCTTGACACCAATTGATTTTAGGTTTACTTGGCTTAATAGGTGATGTGACACTCTGGGCTAAATGTTCAAAACATCATTATCCTGTTGATCTGACAAAGTTTCAGCATCTATGTCACAAAACTTGTTCAAAAATTAATATTGTGTAGGTTGTTCATCATTGAAAGTTTCCTCATTGGCTTTTGGTACCTCCTTGTTAGTTGCATCATGAACTGTTGGTTCATCATTAATAGGTGCTTCCTTATTGACAGTTCCTTCATCATTAACCGTTGCTTCATCATTGACTGTTGTTACCTTAGTGACAATTCCTACACCATTACATTCCTATTTTTCTTCTTTGATTGGGGCTTTTGTGACTTTGTTCCAGTCTAGCATGTGCCATTTTTTATAGAACCCTCATGCCTCCCCTGTTAGAAAAAATTCATTGGTATTACACCACGATCTAAATACAAGAAGAAAATAAAGATTTAGTACAATACATTTTTGTGCCAAATGGACTTTGCTAGTCTAAGCGGCCTATGTAAGCATCTCATATCTAGAAAGATCCTCTATTGTTTTTGCGGGCCCCTATCTAGGCACTTCCTTTGTTGTATTTCTAGATGCTACATCAAGAACTTTCTTATTTTTCTTGAAAGTCATTTTGTTGTGGCCTAGTTCAAAATATGTTTTACATTTATGGATGATATCTTTTCTTTGCCCATTTGTTTGGTTTACCTCATCAGATTTTTGGGCATGCCTGGGCCACGTTTTAACAAGAGTTGTAACATAGTAGGATTAGATGTTCTAGGCCATTTTGTTCTGCCCATTCAATTGGGTGATGAATTCATTGTATAATGTTTCATATGTGCTCCTATGATAGCATTTATGCACATAATAATGGATCATCTATTTTCCTATGTATTGTAGTCACAATATGCACATGGTATCTCCATCGAGTTTCTTATAATTGCATGAGCATTTTTTTCCAAATCCTCTACAAAGCTATCAGTAAAAAGGACACGCGTAACTTGAAAATTTAACCTACCAACATAAACTGATGTCCAACTAGCACACGCGTAACTTGAAAATTTAACCTACCAACATAAACTGATGTCCAACTAGCACTCTTATCAATTTGTCTATCCAATATCTTTATGGGTTGGTAATTATTTTCCCTTTATAACCATCTACCTTTTCTCTAAGTGTTTCAAACCTTTCCATTAAATAATTCCTAATCCACTTAAATATGGTAATTATTGACATGTTTTGTAATAGAATTTTAGCATTAAAGACTCATTTAGATTGTTCATTAACACGTCACTTTAAGAAAAATAAGGAAAATTATGCTTACACCATTTGAGTTTGGGAATAGCCTCTAACCATTCATAAGCATCCAAACTGACCTTCTTGATCATAATCATCTGCGCTTCATGTCACCTTTGGCATGACCATCATAAGATCCCTAACAATGTTTCTCCTCCAAACTTATTTTGAAGTTAGCGTATAAGTTACTTAAACAAGATATGTGTTCAAAACCCAGTACTCCTCTTCAAACACTTGAACCAGTCCTTACTCCAACAAAATAACATGTCTTTTAGAAGAAGAAAAAAGACCATATATGAAACACACTTAAAGATAGTAAAATTTACCTTTTGCTGGTCAGATACAAAACACCATCGCTCTCTCTAATGTCTTCAAGCATCAATTTAATGAACTAACTCCATGAATATTTTGTTTCATTCTCAACAACATGAAAAGTAATAGGCAAATATTGGTCATTTGGATATATTCCTATAGAAATCATTAGGCACCACACATGTACTTCAAATAACATTCATCTAAGCAAATAAATGGTCTACATGATTTTGTCAATGCTTTCTTGGTCCCATGAAGCACATATAACACCTCTCAAATATTGGTTTCAAACGGAGCTGGAGAACTAGTGTAAATCTTGAAAGTATTTCTGGTGAAGTCGTTCTTAACTCTGCACCACAAGCCCATAAAGCTAAATTATTTACTAAAGTCCCCTTCTACAATTTATCTAGTAATCTGCCTTGCCTAGAAAGCTCTACAACCTAGGATTTAAGTGGTGTCATACCCCAAAATTTGACCTCCTAACTTCGAGTTTATATGGCTTAGGCTTTACATTCATCTACATATGCTTTCATTAGGCCATCATCATTAAACAGTCATCCATTCATCGCATTTGCATCATTAGTCGTATTTAAGTTGACCAAAAGTCAGTTGAAATTCACATTTGCATTGTTTTGTAGTTGTAAAATGCCGGATATTACACTTCATTCGTTTTTATTTCCTTACTTGCTTTTTTGCATCGTTATAAGTTGTTTATATATCGATGATATTGATATTTCGGTTTTATGGGTGAGCAGTTAAAAGCGATTAAATCCTTTGTGAGAAAATTAGTGGAAAAATATTTCAAAATTTCACCTTTAACTTACTATTTTATGAATCTAAATTACGCGTAGATCATGAAAATATGCTCACTCTATTATTTTGGTACATTTTGAAGTCTCATTCTTAATCGTAAGCGTTTTACAGTCAGATATTATTTATTATCATTTTATTTCGATTTTAACCATTTCAATAATTTTTCTTTAATCTTCGAGACCCATAGTTTATTTTAATGTGTTCATTTATTTTTTTGGATAATTTATTGTCCAAATTTTTTTTATCATTTTTGACAATTTTAAGTGTTCTATTTTTATTCCAGAAAAATAAAATAAAAATATCTTTGGGTATGTTATTTTTTATGTGATTGGGTTTTGTGGACCATTTTAACATTGAGGGCATTTTTGGTAGTGTAATAATTTGGATAACCCTAATTTATTTGCTATATATAATTACTCTGGACGAGGCAATGAGGGGCGGATAAAAACATCAGATCCAAAATAAAAAATTTCCCTCTTCTTCCCACCATACGCATCTCTGCCCTCAGTATCTCTTCCTCTGTTCATTTTTATCCTCATTCTGCCTCATTGGAAACTTATCGCCATTATGTAATAGAAAACCACACTATTTTCGTTGTCCTTATGTCTTCATCCTCTTCCATAACACCAATCCACCATCCATGTTCGCATCTTCGTCTTCGTCCTTTTCCACACTTCGCTACATATTGCATCATAGCAAATCCACTGTCGCTTTCATCACTCGCCATCTCCCCTTCAATAACAACAACATCACCCTTTCATATTCAACCGTCCCTTCATGACCTTCCGCCGTATTTTCTTCTGTTTCCAACCTTCTTTCAACCATCCGCCTCTCCTTATCATAGATTCATTCTTCCTCAAAACTACAACAACCAAACCACCAACAACACTCCATCCATCTTTGAACTGCCGCGTTACCTCCTGAACCATCCTCCGTGATTACGCTCGTACATGAACCTCATTCATCAACAACAACCAATCATTTCCATTTCCACCGTCGTCCTTGGTACATCGTAAACGCAACACTCGTCATCTTTTCCAGCGACTATTTCGACATCATCACCATGTTTTTGTGGAAAATGGTAAACAACATTGGTCCTCCAAGTCCTAAAACTAAAGGGTTACTAGCGAGATCGACTAGTTGATCTCAAGACACGTTAAGATTTACGGTAAATTACACTATTTACAGGTAGAAATTATCCTTGGCCGAAAGCGGTTTCGAGCCTAGGAAATAATGTAATGGCTTTTCACACAAAAGGATATTGACTATTGGTGACTCGTGACCAACAGTTTACGTTAAGAATGTTTTAGTAACTAAGGCTAGTGGTGACTCGTGACCAACAAGCGAATGAACAGAAGTAAAGTAAAAAGTAATAAAAAATAGAGTTAAATGTAAAAATATTGCATTGAAATAAAAGTTTGGTGATTCACGTACATCAAAGATTGCGTACTCTTTCTTCCTTTAGAGCGAAATTGAGCAGAGTTTTAGCAAGTGATTTGGTAGTACAAATGAACACCTCTAATTCTAAACATTCTAACTTATTTAAAGTAGTTTACGAAATAACAATGAAGCTATCAGCAGTGATTTGATCCTTGAAATAACCTTGCGTTTGATATCGTTTGGAACTTCATATCCCGATCTTGAAGTAACTACCCATGATCTAATTTATTTGACTTTTCCGCCGTGTCTCGAAGGAACTTCCTTGGACTTTGTCTATTTCCTTAAAGCACAAAGAAATTTCCTAAGTCCACAATGAACTACTTGATAGTGGCATCGTCTAACTAGCTTCTTCATTCGACTCGACTCTTTGTCGATTCGTGTTAAATCCTTGACCTGGTCTTGTTTTCTTGTTTTGTTTTGCTTACGAGTCGGCGTAGTGTTGGCCCTCAAGCCAATTCTAACTAATAAGCATTTCTTGGAACTTGACTTAGCTTTGTTGAACATCTCCAGAAGCTACCTCTTCTAAGATTGGTTCCTAAATTGTAGGGACTTTTGCTTCTGAAACATGCCCTTAGTTCATTTACAAAATTCCGGCTAACACCGTCATCTCTTGACTCTTCATCATCGGTGACAATTCAACTTTTCAGTATTTTTAATTCTTTTTAATCTTTGAGTCGTGTTAACTATGTGGGATATTGTTTTGTTTGTGTTATCTTGAACAAATTGATACACTATAAGTTTGTATCTGCGAAGTTTGAGAAAGCGATTTCAATGTTGTTATTGTTGTCCCTTGATTGAAATTTTGATCTAAAAATCATGTGATGTTTGCTTTTGTTTTGTTATAATTTTATCCTTTTGGTGTATTTAAGTCTTCAATGTTTATAGTTCATGTACAGGATGTTGTCAATTATTGACTCAAGCATTTGGTTCTTTGCCCGAAGTGATTAACTATGTATATCTTTTGTCAAAACAACTTGTATGAAAGTTTAAAATACAAATAACTTATCGATTCTGAAATACCGTGTGCTTGTGATTCCTTAACTGTTGCGGAAGACTTATAAGTATTGTTGACTTAAATGTTATGTTAGTGCCATTTTTGTAGGTGTTAAGATGTAGCAAAATTATCATCTCAATATTACTTTGTGTGCTGATTTTGGACATTAAAGCTAGTTGGTATTTTGGTTTTTGTTTATGACAAAGTGTTGGGTTCTAAATAATAGATTGTGATGATTTTGGATTGATGGTCTCATTTCATTTGAATTGAATAAGAATGATAAAATTAAATTATGTCGAGTTATGTTTTTGTTTATGTCGAATCTCATTGAGACGAATTTGTATTGAGCACCAATAGGTTTGCATAGTTGTTGCCCGAAATTTGGTTTGGTTGATTTTAGCTTTCTTTGGGTTTGAGTTTTCATGTCATGAACTTGAATTTGATAAGAGTTTGAAATCTTGGTTCCCATTTTCATTTATGAATCGATAATCATGATAACCGTTTGATAACTTAATGTTCGTTCATGTTACATTCATGCAAATTTCATTTGATTTTACAATCTTGATTACTAACCATGTTTAAACTGTTGCATTTTCATTTGGTTTCTTTTATCCCTCTTATGCTACTAACGTGTTTGTTATTGTGAAGGCATTCAAGAATAGTCCAAGCATACATTTTCTATTAGTGCATCTATATACGTTTTTTTATATTGTTATTATAGTTATGTTACTATTTAGATTTAATATTTAGCGATGTATTTTTTATTTTATAAATATACAAAATACTTAGTATTTTTATTATATTTAGTAATATAAATATATAATCATACATAATACTTTTGATTTTATACTTTATTCATTTTATTTTAAATAAATTCAAGTTATATTGTAATTATCTTCATTGTGTTGCGATTTCGAACTTTGAATTCGATTTAATTTTCGAATGCATGTGAACACAAATATGTCATCTGTCTCCTTAGAGTTGATTTTAGATGAATCTATTCTAAATATATTGAATAAGATGCAATGTTCAATAATTGACACTTGAGCTTTATAAGCTTATCCGCGTTGTTGGATTTGTTTGTATCTCATGTGATGTAGGGATTTCTATCTAACTTTCATATGATACGTTGAGCTTAGCCGATTCTTTACGCTCTTACCTGACATCTTGAGCCCACATAACTTCCTGCACCCCCAAAATTACTTCATACAGGCCATCTCTAAACCCTTATCTTCTTTCATTTTTTTTTATTTAAGCTTATTTTACATATGCAAATAAATTATGTTTTGTATTAAATAATTATTAGTTTAAGATAATTTGATTCGATATTATTGATTAAATTATTTATTAATTTTATCAAATAAATTTTTTATTCTAATAATTATTTAAATATTTAGTCGTGTATTGATTGATTTATTATTTGCTTGTCTATTAAATGCTTGTATGGTTGATTCACAAATATACACTCTACACATTTAATATAATCAAGTCCACTTCTCTCATCTTGGTTCTTACACCAAATTTCCTAAAGGGTTCAATAGTTGAGAATGGGCATGGCCATTCTCATAAGGTTAATCAAATTCCTAGCTTGCATCAATTAATCATAACTCGAAAAAATCTTGGTTCATATACCAATTTCCCATGCAAAAGGGTCTCATGATTGAGGATAGGAGCACCTATTCTCACGAGACTAATCAAGTCCATACACTTGGTTAATCATGACCCGATTTTATTTTCTTCTGTTTCATATACCAAACACCTTAAAACACTTTCAAAATAAAATTAATTCAATTGAATTTATTTTCAAAAATGAATTTCACAAAACTTGAATGATATTTATTTAAGTCGTTGTGATAGCCTAATGGTTTAAATAAATTCAAAGTCTTTAGGTTATTGGATGGTAGCCCAATAATCTAAATACTTCTATCCATGTCAAAAATAGAATTTTCTCAAAACTTGGATGATAGTTTTTTAAGTCGTTGGATGATAGCTCAATGATTTAAATAAACTCAAAGTCTTTAGGTTATCATATGGTAGCCCGATAAGCTAAATAACTTTATCCACTCAAAACACCTAATAATGTGAACCCATTTTTCACATATGTTTTCTCAAGTTTTTGGGATGATAGATGATTGGATGAGCTCACTCATCCAGTTTCTAGTATTTGAATCATTAGATGATAGCCTAATGTTTCGATACTTTTCACCCACTTAAAATCAACTCTACTCAACTCACGCAACTCATTTCTTCGCTCATACGTGATCATCAAACTCTTTTCTTAAAAAGAGTGTGCAATAGCCATTTCAAACACGAACAAGACTTAGCCTCTCATACGAGCAAACAAGTTAAAGTTCAAAGCATTTGAAATGTATAACCAACCAATTTTTCTTTTAAAATCAACACAACCAACTTAGATATTTTTAGGAGGAACTACGAAACTCTGACTTTCCCATTGGACGAGGGAGTACGTAGGCACAAGATGTGATGTCTTTGGCGGGTTTAAAAAACCATAAATAAAGACCCTTCTTCTTTATCCTTTCTAAAATTAGAAGTTAGTAGATTCTTTAGACGCATGTAAACACACACGAACTAAATGGTTTGCATCTAGTACGATGGATGTGAGGGGTGCTAATATATTCCCCTTGCATAACTGACTCCCGAATCCATATCTTTTGGTCTTGTAGACCATCTTATCCTTCATTCAGGGGTTTATCTATATTTTCTCATTCTTTTGGAACAAATAAAATTAGGTGGTGATAAGTCAATTATTAGGAGTTAGAGGTTTTACATGAAGGATCCATAACAATTTGAGCGTTGAGCCTAAGTCAAGAGTTATGAGGACTCTTCAGGAGAATCATAGAATAAAAAAAAAATCTACATGATGAATCAATAATTTTGTTGGCTATATCTCAAAATTTAATCACTCTTGGGCTTACAAGTCCAAAGCTTGGGCCACGAGGAATCAATCACATTAAGAAAGAAAAAGAAAATCGTATGGTTCGCGATGATTTAAGCCTTGAGCCTAGGTCGAAGGTTATGAGGACTCATCAGAATATTAATAGAATCAAAACCTCTACATGATGAATCGATAATTTTATGACCGTATCTCAACACCTAATCATACTTGGACAATTTCAAGTATAAAAGTTTCTCAAAAGCAGGGAAGCGGTTTCTCTTGCGAAATTTTTAGAAAACAACATTTTAGAAAATTTTGCTCACACATTCCATCAAACACCTTATGATCTTGGATTTAATTGAGCAAGAAAATTCCATCAAATCATGAGGATTTAACACCAATTGAATCAAAATAGTTGCTTAAAGAATTAAATCACCAAGAGATTACATTGTAAAAGATGAAGATCTCACTTACCACTTGTAGATCTTGAAAATTGACAACAACACCACTTCACAACTTGCTTTAATTATGCTCGATTAACAATACCACAAGCTTTGATCTAGATAATTGATGGAGGAACAATGTTTGGATGGAGGTTTAGCTCAAAGATTAGTAAATTCCAATGAAGAATTTACTAACTTTTATGAAGAAATAACTTTGAGTGAATTTGGAGAATGATGAGAGTAGAGATAATTTTTAGCATGGTGAGTTTGGCTATCAAAAGCTATAGAATTGAATGAAATGAGAGCTCTATTTATAGAATTTAGGCTTGAGATTAGCGGTGGTTTGGAGTTTAGTTTGAAAATTAGAATTAGGCTTGAAAATTAATTTTGGAGCCAAAATTGAATCAAGTGGTGCACATGTGATCAAATGAGGGTGCATGATGGAATTTAATTATGATGAGGTATTGAAATTATTTTTTGGTGGTCAAGAATATTCTGAAAAAAAGAATTATGAAGGCACATCACAACTTGAAAAATCTGCACTATTTTTGCATATTTTGCACAGGAAACCGATTTTTGGAATTAGGGAAACCAATTTCTCCTTTGAAAAATTGAAATTATGGGGTAAAATCAATGGATGAAACCAGTTTCTCCATATGTGGAAACTGGTTTCTGCTGAGAAAAAATGGCAAAAACTTTTGTTGGATGGATGTTTTGGTTCAATACCTACAAATATTCACAAAAACAAAAATACATATTTTTAGCATTTTGATTAGATGTTAGTGAAATATAAAACACATATATACAAGATACACAATTAAAGTGCTTGGCGATCCCTCAAGGACAAACTTAAAGATAGGAGAACGAGGAGAATCAAACCTTGTTTGTGAGCTTGATGCATAATGATGATGAAATGATGGAAAATCCCAGGGGGAAAATTGGGGTATAACACTATGCTACTCAACTTTGATACAAAAATGTCCCAACACCTGGTAGTTTGAAGGCACTGACTTTGGTACATACTTTTTCTTGTTTATCAAAGAAATTCCTGACACCATATAACTTTGATGGAATTGGCTTTGATGCACTTGCTTTGATTGACTTGTCTTTGATGTATCTGCCTTTGATTCACTTGCCTTTTATGGACTTGCCTTTGATGGATCTGGCTTTGATGCACTTGGATTTTTTGCACTTTCTCTTGATTGATTTAGATTTGATGCATTTCTCTTGATAGATGATGTGTTAATACTTATAGGTTGAATGTCCAAGACACCTTCATTACTTAGAAATGCTTCTAATGTCTCAATATCCCAGTAATATACCACCATATTTGTTCTTCAATTAACATCCATATATGACCATAAAAAGTCGACAAGATTTTGTTAGTACTTTTTTGTCTCATCAAAACACATATATCATCTTTATAATCTTGGTTTCAACCTTGGAGTTGGAGTAATAATGTTAATCTTGAAAGTGTTTCTCGCTAAAGCCTTCATCAACTCAACACCATATAAACATAACAAGCTATATTATTTGTGATCGACTTTATCGTCTTATAGAATCTAGACCAGAGTATACGATCCGTCACTTGTAGTTTTAATGATTATCGAATCCACAGGGACTAAATGTTGACCTACCTCTATCTTAGGTTACTACGTAAATCTAAGGCTAGTAATATAAATGATGTTTGGTTTTAGGGAACCTAACTGATTAGGATCTATTTAGATTCAGAATAGAAGTATATGTATTTAATGGTCGGACTTAGGGATTTAGCGACTTATCGACTTAGATTGTATTATCAAAATGTATTTCAGTAGGAAGTACTTGTTTAAAAATCCTCTTCTCACACTCTTGTGTTTATTGATTCAGATCCTATAATCAAGCCTAAGTGAGTGCTCTCGCTTTTTCAATTAGAGTTTAAAAATAGTTTACGAAAATAAATAAAACCTAATCAACTTAAAAGCGCTCTCATTGTATTTTAAGGTGATGCTCGATTAATAATGTCCGGTTAGAATCTCGAACACTTCGCTTTATTACAACCTGTCATGTTTTACTCTCGTAACAAAATAGTTGCATTAATTACTAATAATTGACTGGAAAATCAATCTTTTAAGAAACAGAATAAGTCAAGTGAAGTTGCTAAACCCGTTGGTATGTGACCTACAATCCGATAACTAGATTTAGCTTTAGCAGTTAATGATTCAAATATAAGCCTTTGATAATAAACATACAATTTAGATAAAATATGCATTTCGGATAAATCGGGCGTAAAATAAGTAAATAAATAAATAAATTAAATAAATTAAATAAACACGAAAATAAAATATTAGGCAAACTCCGGTGTCTCCACGGTCGGTGAGATCGCCTTTAATTGCTCGATAATCCAAATCGATGAAAAAAGGGTAAAAGCCTGATCTAACGTAAGGTTAGAATTGGCAAGGATTATGACAATCTCGATGTGAAGATTACTACGAGAAAAGCTGATACAGTAAAAGCGAAATTAAATGCAAAATGGAAATTAAAATCGATACGATGCTAGAATGAGGAAAAAACGTGTCACGAGTGGTAAGTGACATATATATAGGCGATGTGAGCTAGGGTTACAAAGAGGTTGGAGAAAATCTGCCTCCTAAATCTCTTCCATAGCGGTGCTATAAATGGCTTGGACTCATAACGGTCGCTACATGCTCGCTTGAGGAGGAAGTCTCATTGTGTGACCCGTGGATCGCGCTACAAGCCTAGGGTTTGCGTGTAACGGTTGTTACGTTGTAGCGTCATTGAGCTTGATCCGCTCCTTTGAGTGGGTCGGGGCTTGTTAAATCTCTTTTTATTTTTGCTTACACCCCATTTCATGCTATGCATACATACTTCATACTCTCTTTTGTGGATTTTGGCGTGATTTATCGAGGCTTTCTCGACTTTCTTCGCACATGCCTAATAATCGGTAGAAACCTGAAAACATAGAAAATACCAGCATAATATGAATAAAGAATAATTTATTTAATTAAAAGCGGATAAAAACATATAAATTGGCTTAAATAATCGATACATTTTCGTGTTATCGGTTTGCTAGAATCTTCTTACACAATTTTCCTCTTGGTTGACTTGCCTTAAAATCTATATAACCTATTATTTCAGTTGCATACCTAAGCTTCACATCTTCTACCACCTCATTTTAATTTCATTTTTGTATTATTCTTCAGTCCATCAACAATGACCTTTATAACCCACTTTGCTTTAACACTTTTGTTGAAGAATTGTCTTCCACACTTGTGTTTGTGAAACAATGTCTTTATCCTAAATGTTGTGTTGGTTAAAACTCTCGCACATAGGGGTGGAAATAGGCTAGCTAGGATTTATAAGACTTGAGCGACCTCGATAGACTTACAAGGCTGAGCGGCCTTTGACCTATATATGCTCATTTTTAGTCGGCTGACCTTTTTAAAGGCCTGGCCGACACAACCTATTTAAAAGTTTGTTTCTCATTAAGGTTTTCAATAAATCTATATTACTTAAAAGCCTTATAGGCGACCTATTGAACATTTTTTCCTAATATATATGCATATATGTGTCGGTCTATTTAGTCTTTTATCTAATATATATATATATAGACCAACCTATTTAATATATATATATATAGTTCTTGCTAGAAAAACTATATGAGAATGTTTAGAGATTAGGAGGCTCGAGCAAGTTATCTTGCTTATCCCTCCATCGGAACCTTTTATAGAGGTGTTTGGACCTCATTAAACCTTTACTAACGTCGATGGCCTTTCATCTTATGTAAGCTGAGTTGCCATTATCATCTATAACATTCTCCGTCACTAATGATGGTGATAAAATGCTTGCGTGCGTCGAGGCTTAAAGCGGCGATTACATCCTTGAAGAGGGTTTCTTCATAACGTCCTCGTAATTGTTAGACCCTTCATCTCCCTACGTGTTTTAGTCACGAGCACCTCGGCTTTATAGCCCGCTAGGTTTGGCTCCATAGGTCAGGTGCATTCCTTAGTAAATCTTCTATTTGCCTAGTCGACTATTATATTCGGATGGTGGATTTTATGCATGAACACACACACAGATATATATATATATATATATATATATATATATATATATATGCTTTTTAATAGCCTAAGCGACCTATTTAATTAGATAGGCTCTTAAAAAGCCTAAGCCTAGCCTTTTTAGGAAATAAGCACAGTGCAGCCTCGTATAGGCTGGGCCATGAACCCTATAGGCGGCACAGCCTTTAACCTATCCACCCTAGCACAACACGTTATAGTTAAATATTTTTTGTCCTTACATACCACCTACACCCATCAACATCATTTTTCAAACATCACTTCCTTTCCACCAACAAATTATGCTCTAGTATAACTTTCTTAAACCATTTCAATAAAAAATTCCATCCCAATCTTGAAAGTAAAATTCTTACTAAGAGCCTCATGTTCTTTAAACCTAATTACACCGGTCTATCATCACAATTATTATCATTTGTCCCACTATCAAGTTCACGGTCACATATTCTACTTTAATGATATGCTCCTTATCCATCTCATGTGTGATAAATATGTTTTGGGATCCTCGATTGGGTTCTCACCATCTTTAGGTCACCATCAATTATACCTTCACATACACCTTCACATACACCTTTACACACTTCAACTACATATTTATCCAAGCCATCATCAAATCATCCTCTCATCCTCATTATCATCGAAATACACACATCCACAAATTGATCACTAGATTCACTAGAATTCTCAACCTCTTCATCACTTTTATCCCCTCGTCTTCTCTAAACCTTATATATAAAAGTGAACTCTCTTGTGGTTTTGGTTTAGTGAATATCTCAATTTGAATTATTTTCAAATGCAAACATATATAGCTCACAAGAATCTCCATCATCCTTAAAAGGTTTTAACCAATGTTTTAAAATCGAACGGGAGATCAATCGGTGAAGGTATTGGGTCATTATCAACCGCATATTAAATTGGATAACTCGATTGAATAAACGGTCTTTATAACAAAACTATATAGATATAAAGCTTGTCGAACGGATGACTCAATCTCTATAAATTATAACTAAAACTATTTTTTTTTTAAATTTCATATCATAAATAAATTCACAATTTGATAATTTAAATTTAAATTTTAAACATTTTGAAATTATCATATCATAAGTAAATTTATAATTTGATAACTTAAATTTAAATTTTAAATATATGTATTATATATAATAAAATAGTACAAAATTACAAAGTATAATTGCAGCATAGTATAATTGAATAATTTATAACAAAATAATTTTATTGTCTATTATTTAGTTTCAAGGAGTAAAAATTATTTCAATATTGAAATATCATTCTTCAATATCAAAATTATCCGCAACAAAATCAATTACATCAACAACATTTTTTCTGTCAATAATATAATTAATTAATTTTACGTTTTATTTAAATATAATATTTTAATAAAATAATCAAAATAAATAAAAAAAAATTGAAAACTGATTTAACCCTAACTTATAAATTTAATTTGTGTAACTAGCATGAAGAATAAAAACAAACAAACCACGCAGATAGTGAAGGCGCCGCAGTAGAAGAATCACAAAACCTTAACACTCCCTCTCTTCTTACAAACTTGCAGTAATGGCGAAGGGCGACGATTCTATCCTAAAAAAGAAGAACAAAAAGCATAGAAAAAGGCTAAACAGCAAAAGTGACTCCACTTCCGTCTCTGCAAAAATTGCCGCTGTTATAGCCGCCAAGAAGCGCCGCAAGGCCGGAAAACGCCGCAACTGCGAGGTTCAACCCGTCATTTCATAACATATTATTCTCATTTCAATTTGATTTCATGCTTTTTCTTCCTAGATTCACTTTCTGTTCATACTTTGCTTTTTTGATTTAACTGTTTTGGTTATTCTCACCTAATTAACTTAATCCCTAACAAACAGTCCGCGGAGGTTGCAATAAAATGGTTTTGGCGAATTCGATACCGTTATCACCATTTTTTATATCGAGAAATCGCAAAAACCTTTACACGGCGTTACCATTTTGATCCCTAATGTTTTCTATGGCAGAATTGCAGAAATAACTTTATTTTCATGATTTTTTAGGGAATGTGCTATAGTTTACCTACTCTAGATGATCCATTCAATGATAGGCAGGCCGGAATTCAAAACAAGGGATCCTGAAGCGAAAACAACTTCCCAAAAAGAAAAGACGGACCGTGTTAAAGGGAAGAATGCACCTGGCAGGAAAGGCACAGTTGAATCAGATCGACTAATGGGAAAAGATGCCAACAATAAAAGTCACTTAGAGAAGGAAAATGTGAAGACGAATCAGCTGCATGATAATGTAAATTCATACTTACCTTCCAGGTTTGTTTTGGGTGTCTGAGTGCAATTGAAAGCACTGCGACATGATGATGCCTACACTGAGGAGAGGCAACTCTTTCTTTTTGACCCGTGGGGATTAGATTTTCAAAGTGTTTTCTACTGGTAAACATTTGATGGACACCAGTGGGACCTTTGCTAGTACTGAGCAAATTGCATGGATGGTTTCTCTGCAGCGGATGTTTTGTTAGAAAAGAGAAACAAGGCTTATCATTAGAGTCCCCTTTCTTTTGTTGTCGTCCTTCTGAAAAAAAGCTGGCCAGGTTAGATAAATTTCTTTTACATACTTGCAGTTTCATCTATGATAAAATCTCTATCTCGAACCATGAACCCAACTCCTGAAAACAGTTCATGATGATAAAAACTTTTACCCTGCAATTCAATGAAAGGCAATAGCAAGCAATAAAGGGATTGAAACTTATTAACCTTGCTTGCTACTGTCAACATTACAACCTTCTGACTTTGTTGATAATAACTCGAATCCTAAAAGTTTAAAATTGATAACACAGGTTCGAGCAGTTTGCAAGCCTTTGAAATCTCTAGGAATACATACAGTTAGTCTTCATCCGGGTACTTCTTTAGATCATCAGATTCAAGGGTAATTGCTTAAACCTTGTCTCTGGTTTTCCATGGTTTAACATATTGATATTGTGTGTACGTGTTTGATAAAATTGACATGATATGCATAGAGCTATAAGAGCATAGAATTTTTTTGTACTGACCAATTTCTGGTGATGCATGTTGTTATTCTTCATTCAAGTTCCCTGATAACTATAGATCCTTGTTTGCATGAATATTTTTGAGAATGTGCATCATAATTCATATAACTACTTGTTTAAGGTTTTCTCAGCTTTACCCTTTACTGTAACTAACCTTTTGAACATTTGTTGTCTTCAACAGTCTGCAAAGTTGTGAGCCTGAGGTTCTCATTGCTACTCCTGAGAGGCTCTTGAAGCTTGTTTCAATAAAGGCAATTGATATTTCTGATGTCTCTATGCTGGTATGTTTTCTTTCCAATGTTCCATACAGAGAGTATGTATATATCTATTTAGAAGAAGAAAAAATAAAACAATGTTACAATCTGTTCCACTGGTATTCCCCAATTCCCTTACATCAAAGGTCCTTGTGACTCTTTTAGCACCTCTTCCTCCTCAACAACCAACTATATTCATCCTATTACGAGCTCCCTGTCATGCCACATCTGCTCCTCCTTTTCCTCAATCAGACCTGTACCGATGCTGAATTATTTGGTCGTGCAAATGTTCCACAGTCAGTTTCCTCCATTTCCCTTATTTCAAAGGTCCTTATGATTCTTTGCGTACCTCCCTTCCTCCTCAACAACCAACTGTATTCCTCCTTATTACCCATCCCATGCAAACAAAATCCGAGTCATATTTGCTTGCTCCCAGCTCCAAGTTAATATTCATGTTTGTTCAGTACATATTTTTGTATGTTCCTTAAGGGGGATTTGCGTGGAGGGGAAATGAAGCTGTAGGGGAAATGACTCAATCATTGTTTGGTCAACATTCCCATAGAGTTTGCGTATTTTATGATTGAATACATTGCTATATTTGAGTGGTAGAAACTCGGTTGATTTGTACACGAAATATGTTTACTTTTGCCGTGTTTTTCTATGTTCATTTAATATTCATGTTTAACAAACATTTTTTCAATATCCTATTCTATTTACCATCTTTTATTGATTAGTTAATGTTTTGGTATTAAATAGGTTATTGACGGGCTCGATGCTATTTGCAATGCTGGCCATGCTGATGCAATAAAATCCATCAAGAAGCTTATTTCTGGCAATCCCACTCTTGTACTTTTCAATGATAGCAACCATACATCTATCCCAGTAGTTAGGCATCTTCTGACAGGACCTATTTGTAGAATATCTATTAATAATTCAATCGTCTGCCAAAGTTCATGCATTGTACAGTCTGTTCAAGTGTGTACATCAGATGAGGATACGCATGCTAAGGTAAATCTATTGCCATGCTAGTGATGGATTCTATTATTTTATACACCTCCTGTTCTTTTTAGTTGCCATTTTATGGTTATTTCTATTTTAAGGTAAATTTTATTTTTTTATGAATTAATTGTTTTTTCCTATAATGCTTAGTTATTTATCATCTCATTTCACATATTTCTCTGTACAATAAACGCATATGGATATTATTGACAACACAGTAACTGATGTTGTATTGAACTGATAATGACAAACAAGTAAGAACAAATTTTTTCTACATAAGTGACAATTAAAAAGGAACGAATTAAGTATATTTTTTGTATTGAAATTAACACTTATGAGTACCATACTAAGTTATCTTTTTTTTGTTGCTTTTCTTGACAATATGAAAAGAATTAAATTACTTAAAGCTAGAGATTATTATATGAAAAGAATTAAATTACTTAAAGCTAGAAATTATTAAGGAAAGATTTACCAATAAAATGATCTTGCTTCCTTTATAGATTTAGAGAAACTTCAGTGTTCATTTGATCTATCTACAATACATCACCCAGTGAGATAAGTTTTGATTTTTTTATAGATTTAGAGAAACTTCAGTGTTCAATTATCATCTTTCTACAATACATCACCCAGTGAGATAAGTTTTGATTATTGTTGTAGTTTATAGATATCCATGATAGTTCAACATGAATCTTGGCCTTTCTGTTGCTCTAGCCTAGCCTTATTTGTTTTCTTTAGTTGGCCTTGACAAGGGCATGTCATTTTCTTCGGGTTTGAATAAGCTTTATATTAACTTATCTAACGAAATTGATGAAGAACTAGTTTCAAACAGTTTAGCTCCATGTGAAAATCTTCTGGTTTGTTTGTATGATATGAAGCAATTTCAACCAATGCATGATCTCATTATTCTACTACTATGTTTGAATTTTATGAAATGATTTTATTTTCAGAACTTTCACAATTTCGTCTTTCATAAGCCGCCTATGTTTAAATGTTTATAATATTTAAAAGCATAAGTGCTTATTATTCCTTTTCCATTTCCACCCTTAATATTTGTAGCGTACACATCCTTATTACTAGATTTTCATTTAGTGTTTATGGTCAATATTCAATACTGCTATAGAAAATGCTTGCATGTAGCTATGCATTTTTATTTGGATGTCAAGTTTTAAAAGCACTTGTTATCACTATTTTTCTTGCAGAGCATTGATGTCCTATGTCAATTTTGGAGCAGCCAAAATCATAATTCAAACCTTCTATATATTTTGAGGAAGGATGTCAAGTGCCTTAAATTGGTCAAGACTCTCAAATCCATGGGTTGTTCCGTCATTTGAATCTGATGCAGCTATTATTAATGATAGGTAACACCAAATGCCTTTGTGCATATTTTGGTTTAATTTCTTCTATTATGATATGCACCATGACCTCAAAACATCATGACCTCAAAACAATAAACATAGCTTACAAGAAATCTAACCGAGCTTAAGAGAAGTCTACTGAAAAAGTTAAAGTGTTGATAAGGGATATTGCAGCCATCATTGGTTAATACTGCTGTAAGAAACCTCTTGTAGATATGTCATTTGGGTTCATTTTATTGTCTTGGTACTTTGACTGTATAAATGTATGTGCTGAGTGTATGTACATTTGACAGCTGTCTTGATTTTGTTAGCGGTCCCTGCATTCTTCAAGACTCTTATATATAAGATTCTTGAACATCTGGATATATCCAAGATGATATTCATAAAGTCTATGTTGCAATATGCTTGGCTCCCTTTGTTTGTTATTAATCAGTGCCATTCAATCCCCTATCAATTTAATATAAAGATTTAATGAAATACAAAACTTACAATGAATATCGAGCTAAAGAGAAAGGAATGAACGACATTCAAGATTATGCAAATTTAAATGACAATTCTGTATCAAACTCATTTTCATAACAGTATTGCATCACAAGTTGCACATTGACACTTGTATTACTTCACTTTATATTGAACTTTCTATTAGAGCTAATGTACTGTTTTGTCACAGTGTGGATCCAAAGAGGAGATTGGTTACAATGATTGATTTGGAGGATATCGCCGCTTCGAATATAGGGATGTATGATGCAATAGTGCTACCAAATTTTGTACCCACTATGGGCACCTATGAGCATATTTTGACAAATATGGCCCGTCAAAGTGTCAACGGCATTTTGCATGGGTTCTTAACAAAAAGTGATACAGAACATGCTGGACCACTCATCTCAATTCTTGAACAATGTGGCCAGGAAGTGCCTCAAACCTTGAAAGATCTTCATCAGTCATCAAATATGTCTGAAGATTGAAAGTTCAAGGTTCTTTGTCATCCTTTTCTTGTGACTTGTGATCAATTCCATGTTTGAAAATAGGTTTTGGATCTATGAATGGGAGGAAGATTAGTGTGCAAATCGGAATTTGAAAACACTGCATACCATTTAGAAAATTTTGTAATATTGTCCTTGCTTAAAATATTATATTTTCTTGTTGCCGAGTGAAGGACTGTAGAATTTTGCTACAAAAGTTATGTCTAACTTTTAGCTTTCAATGCTTTTCGTTTTTTTTTTTCCGAGTGAAGGTTTTGGCCATTAGTGGGGGATATAATCAATTTTTCTTTCCCAACTTTTATGCACATATAGAGAAAGTTATTAACGTGGAAAGAATCTTTAGTAAGCAAGTAATTAAGGACTCAAAGAAAAACATATGAAATGTACCAAGATCTGGATAAATTTTCAAACAATGTTGTAGGCTGAATGCTAATCTAATTTACTTACATGTCAAAATTATATTTTGTAGCAACATCCATGAGTTTATTCATCTCCAACGGTTTTTATTTGGTGTTTCATTCGCCACTGTAAAAAAATTGAAAGCTATGGTTCGACATGCACGTGCACTGTGTAATTGCATTCAACGGTACTTTGATTAAAGTAATAATAAAATTTTATAACCATTGCTCAACGACTCTTTTTGTTTTATTTTTTTATTTTAATAATTTATTTAGTTATAAATAGAAGCAAATGTTATTTTTATCTCATAAATTTATTTCTTTCTCACAATTTTATCCTTACTTGTAATATTTTAATTTTTTTTCTCACAATTTCATTTTATTAGCCTTCAATTGATCATATATTTTATCAAATTTTTAATCTTTTAGTTCAAATTATTATTGTTAAGGCCAAATGGACCATAATCAATATAATTTTCAACACTCTATGTTCCATCTCATGCAAAATCAACAAAATTTAATTCTCAAAATTCTCAATTTCCCTCACCGCCAACAAACTCTACCGTATTTTTCTATCACCAAATAACCCAAATATGTATTTTAGATCACAGATAAATACTCATGGGATGAATTTTTCTCATCATGAACCCAAAACACCAAATGGATTTATGTCCGAGCCAAATAATAGCCAATAGTAACCAACCAATACCCAAAGAAAATACACAAGAAAGATGGTTAACACAACTAGCCATGATGGGGAACAAAATCCCCACGAGGATCGAGCACGGTCGTTGCAAGTTCGTGATGCATCAACCCAATCCCTAGTTCACGACGAATACCGCATCTAGGGTGGACAACGAGCGGGTTAGGCGGGTTCGGGCCCAAAGCTCAACCATCCCACCGCGGTTGAATCATATAAACCATTTCGCCCATTTATTTTATCGGTTTGGACGGGTTGGTTTAGAGCAGGTTCGGTTAATATGAGCAGTTTAATCGGTTTTTTAACCCGAACAACACATTTTGACTTTGAGGTATATATTACTACAATTTTTGTGACATATTATTATAACTTAAACTCACATAAATTCAAATTAACAAGGCAAATTACTAGAATTTAAATTCAACATAAACCAATGGCCTATCATTCATTGTTCTCAATGGCCTTAAAAGAAATCAACATTAATTCAAATTAGAACAACATAAATTCACATCGGCATAAATGTAAATTACAACAAATTACTAAATTTAAATACTAATAGAAATATAACTACATCAATGGCCTTGACAATTAATTCCAATCAACTTTCCCATAAGCAAGTTGTTCTTTCTTTCGTGTGATTTTGGTTGGGATCTTGTACAAATCAGCATCATAGCACTAATATTTGTATAGAAATTGAAACAAAATAGTTTACAATTAATACTTAAATTTGGTCTCACAAAATGAGCAATTCACAAAAGCACTTATAATCTTTCTTGAACGTTATTCTCAAAATCAAATTATAAAAAAGATAAATCACAGCTTTATTAGAAAAGACGAGCTCATCTAATTTTCCAAAGCTTTCCCATGCAATCAAGATAGGGTCCTCAACATAGTCCATTTGTTAAAATATATGTTAATAAATGCAAAATCGTACATTAACATTTTAGTAGCCATACGTTGATGAACATTGTGATGCTATAACCCCGAGTCCGTATCCCTCCTTTGGTAGATGGAAAGATTATGCCACAAATAGTATTGAATGTCAAGCGTGATCATGAAGAATATGGTATTAATTGATCACATATCTTCCAATCAAATAAAAGGCATGCAAGCCAAGGAAACATAACAATAAAATACCCTTACGCCGGAAAACTAGCCAACTTTTGTATTGCATTGATTGCCCGGTGCCACCTCTTCGTTTACGCTTGATTGCCCAGTGCCACCTCTTCATTTACGCTTGTGAGAAGATATGAGAATCGAAAGATTCATTGTACCGATGAACTGCCAAAACATATCTTACAATACATACATGTGTGTGTTTGGTGTTTGTATACTCTTCAATTCTTCCATTCTGCACTCTTCCAATTCTGCGGGATCACGGTTGTATGCATCAAAGTATACTAATTCCCTAGTTCGGTAAAACAATGATGTATGTTCCAAATAACACAGTTCCCTCAAACTCGGAAGGTTCACCAAAGAGGGCGTCGCGGTACAAAAGTGCTACAACCATCAAGATCGATTCCAAGACTCCAAAATTTCAAAAACAAATGATTATATTTGGCCATTGAGTAGTGCAAAATATAAGTCGCATCTGACTTCAAAAATAGTTGAGTGAAAAATATGTAAAATAAGTAAACCAAATTAATAAAACAAGTGAAATAAGTAAATCTCCACATGGTTAAAGAATATTAGAATTAAAATATAGTCACCTAAAAATATTAAAAATCGTTGATATTTTCTTTCAACTATGCAAAATAAATCATGTCTTGACGTAGGTACCAAAATGAATGAGACTTTTTCTAGCTTAATCTTTAGTTTAAGAAAAATGACCCAAATTAATTTTACATAAATAATATTTAATAAAACAAGTGAAATAAGTAAATCAAATTAATAAAACAAATATACCTCCTTATTTTTCAAGCCTGACGAGAAGGTTGTGGTGAGATGTGAAGATCTTCCTCTTCTGCGAGAAGAAATTTATCGAACTACGAAATAGTGGAAAAAGTTATTCAAATGATATAATATTAAAGCGTCATATTTATTTAAACTAAAGTAATAATTTTACTGCGATAATATCTTGAAAGCTCAAAATCTTCCATGAGGTTCATGTCTTTGAAATAGGTAAAGGCAGGTTTAACCAATTTTGGGTGCAAATTAATGCCTCGCCATTTGATTTTAGGGAGCTCCTATAGGTTTCTAAGATTCTTCCTCCGTCTTTGAAAGCACTTTACGATCTGGCTGTGACACCGGTGTGGCAAAGATGTCCTAACTATTGTAGCTAAAATAGGATATTCGGTTGAATTGTGTTTCCACCACACAAGAATGTCAAAATTAGGATCCTTTTGACACATTTAGCGATATAAAACCCTCGAGCTCATTTTCTTGATCAATTGAGTCTTGTTCCTCTAAATGCTTCTCAAAAGCTTGACTACAGCCATTGTTGAAATACGGACGATCGTTTCATCATTTGAAGCGATGTTTTCTAATACCAAATTTGATTGTTATGCTTTGGTCATAAACTTCTTATACCAATCATACAAATTTTGTAAGCTCTCTTTTATAGAACCGATCAGCGCGGTAGCAAAAGGCGAATCAACTCCATACATATCCTTAAAAGCCCACTCAATATATCTCAACTTGAATCTTGGATCCAAAATAATTCCAAATAAATCAACTTGTTCATCCTAGCGACAAACCCCAATATCTATTGTACTTTTCCATCATTTCTCCACCCACACTTGCAAAAACACCATTCAAGTTCATAGAAGCATTCTTGACTCACGATAGATCGCATACACTTGGTGAAAAGCGTATGCAAACTCACACTTTGAGAGTTGAAAAATATTGGTTGCAACATAGAATAACTTTAGAAAGAGATAAAGGCTCTAACAATTTCCCAATCATCATTACTAGGGGACTACCATTTCCAAAGAACTCCATAGCTCGACTCTTCATCCTCAAGCTTATCAAAAGCGACTTGAAACTTCTCTGACCTCGAGCATCAAATATGTTGCGTTCCACGAGTTGAAACATCTAGGCATACTAGTTTTTTACAAGTTATTCCAGCAAATTCAATGCATTCTTTAAACTTTGTTGCCCTATGAGATGAGGACTTGACAAATCTAACAGCATCCCTAACACTAGTTATAGACAAATGCTTGTCTTTCAAACCCTCATTTACCACCAAGTTCGGTATGTGACAGACACATCTCATATGAAAACACTTACCATCCCATCATCCCGTTTCATAGTTGATATTTTCTCTGCGGATATGCTCTGACTACATCATTTGAAGTTGCATTATCAACAGAATGGTAGACACATTCCTAATCCCCAATCCTTTAACACCTCTTCAATCTTCCTACCGTGTCACCCTTGTGGTTTGGAATCCACAGCAAACTTATGATTCTCTTTTGATAGTTCCATTCGTTATCCACAAAGTGTCTTCATCGAGGTCAAGTAGTTTTGATTTTGGATAGAAGTCCAACAATCGGTCGTAAGTGCTACCCTTGCAATCGGACTTAAAGAAGGCTTTTAGCTTTTGTTTCTCATCTATGTGTGGAAAACAGTCTCAACTCTTATGCGCCTAGATGGTATGGTAAATTGTGGCTGCATTATTTTAGAGTAGTACTTAAAACCTTCACCCTCATCGCACTGAATGGTTTTCATCTAGAACCACATAAATAGACAAAGCTTTCCTACATGCTTCCTTGTCAAATTTTGAGCTAACATTAACCAAACTAGACCGCTTCCCGGATGTATATGTGAGAATAGTTTGAGTAGGTTCGGTGGTTCTAGGAATCTTTGGACATTTTTTTATGTGATGGTTCATGTTGGTGGTGCCATGAGTCCTAGGGTCGCATAGGTATTTTTTGTGACAGTGTTTACAAGCCGCGGTTGGTGTATCAACTAAATCATCTGGTAATCTAATAAAGTGTTCCCAACACAGAGAGGATTACCTAGACCCATAGCACTAGCTCTCCTCTTCCTTGTAGGTTGAGTATTAACCAACTCAGTCGTGACTTGATTGTTCTTTGCTGATCCAACTTCAATAATAGCACACTTAACATTAGAATTAGCATTAGAACACTTAGCATTAGAAAAGCAGAACACATGAGCAGAATTATAACACATAGGCAGCATTAGCAATAACATGAGCAGAACACATGAGCAGAAGTATAACACATAGGCAGCATTAGCAGTATCATTGAAATGTTAGTGTATGATTTGGTATTTCAATAATGTAATTTTAAATTAATTTAGAAATTGGTTTAGTCAACATTGAATATAAAATAAAGTGAACTATGTTTAATTTTTGCGTGTGAAAGTAAATATAATGTAAAATATTTTAGTGTACAATTTTCTACCTAACACACTTATATCAGTTCTAGATTTTAGTTAAATAGAGAGGACAAATTTTGTCCAATAGTAACCAAACATATAATATTTTTTGGTACAAAAATATCTTTATTTCTTTTCCTTTGATATAAAGTTATATAGGTTTCTTTTTTATCTATTCTACATGTGGCGTGTCTATCATCACTAATAACAGGAAGCCTCGTTAACAATCCTCTTTTTTTCAAGAAAATAAGAAGTAGGATTATAATATGCCATAATTGAGCAGAAGTGCAGAACTTACTGTTAGATTGCTCGCCACTTTGACCTTGATCCATTTATCCAAATCACAACACCTGTCCGAATTTAAAACAAAGTTACTCACATAAGAAATAATGACTTTAACACTTTAATTATATGGCAATGTTCTACGCCCTCATCATCCGGTTTGTTGTGTGAAGCAAATAAGAAACAACAACACAATGCTATGCTACGAATAAGAAATAAGAGACAATGCTATCAATAACACAACACAAGAATAATTATCAGAATTCAAAACAATGCTATGCTACTATTAGAACAATGAGTTAAAGGCAAATTGGTTCAGACTTCAGAACAATAACACAAGAAACAATAACACAAGAAACAATAACACAAGAATTCAGAATTCAGAACATTGTTATGCTACTATCAGAATACAGAACAATGGCATGAACAGAAGATTGCTCGTAGATTTTGAAGATGGCCCTCGAGGATCCATAAACATTGAATCCTTCCGACATCACGTGACTATGATTGCTATCGAATCTCTTTCCAAGCTTCCATCATTTGAAATGCAAATTACCTACGAAAACACAAACATTAAAGTCAAATAATCAAAGAAACTGAAACATATAACCGAACCTAGAGTAATGCAAATCACGAACCGAAAATTTCATGGAGAACATCACCATACACAACATAACAAAATTCCAAATGAATCTCAGTGAAAATACTAAAATCACAACATTCTTTCAACTTCATTTAGATGCTAACTCTTCAAAACTTCCTATCTATAAACAAATGCAATAATCAATTAACACTAATATGATATTAACACCTTCAATTAGTAAAATTAACTCATATGATAAACAACATGTTACTAATCGGGAAATACCGAAAAGTCTCTTCTTCTTGAAGTGAGTGAGTATCGGTGCCGCGTCGAGTGAAAAATTCCAATCATACAACCATACATACTGGATCTTGGTTATCATCTGCTAAAGAATGCAGCAACTTTGCAGCCATATCAAGTCAACCCTTCAGTTTCTCCTCAAAATTAAAGTCTCAACCACCACAATCAAAATCAAAATCAGAACTCAACACAGATTTGGGTTGTCAAAACACAGATGTCATAACCATTAAACTAAACACAGATTTGGGTTGTCAAAACAAAATGTCATAACCACATACACATTCAAAGTAATATGGACAAATAATGACAAAGTTAAAGTCTTAACCTGTAAAAAACAAGAATCAACACCTGAGACTGAGAGAACTAGCCTTTAATCACCTGTAAAAAACAAGAATCAACGTAAGGGGTTGAAACTCAGAAACCCTAAATTAAAGTGTTGAAACTCGGAAGAGAGACCAGAGACAAGATTGAGGATGAGGCAAAGCAGCGAAGAAACCTAACGATTGCACCAGTGAGGATGAAGGAGTGAGAGTGACGCGTTGAGAGAGTGGTGCGGTGGCGAAGCAGCGAAGGCAAGTGTGAAAGTAGCGAAGCGAAGAGTGTGTTGAGAGTGAAAGTGTGTTCTCGTCTCACTTCTCTACAGCCGTATCCCAAATTATCAAATTTGCTAAACCACGTTTGTTTGGTTGGTTTGGGTACGGTCGATTTTGGTACGGATCCATAACCCTTTTGATTGTTTAACGATTCACCCGTTTCACCGAACCAACCCGAATGCAAATATATTTTTCGGTTTATCCGGTTTGGGTCGGTTGGCGGGTCTTATACCCACCACCATCCACAGTTCCATGGCCATAAAGTTCACAACCATGCTTCTTTCTTGAGTCAAGCATACCGTCAAATCGTAAAATAGGCCTATTTGACATATATTAGAAACCAAAACTTTCGACCCTAGATCTCCGAGGATATGAAACATTTAGGCCAGAAACAATCTCAATAAATGCCAACCTCTTTCATGTTGTATAATAGTACAATGACAACCCATTCCCAATACAAAGTGCGGTTACGAAATGAATAATATAGGTCAAAATACCGAATCAAGTTTTTAACCAAATGCTTACAACACGACAACGATCAAGCAACATTTAGGCAGTGACAATATGATAGAAGTCCTTTGATGAGAAATGAGTATCATTTTCACTCCCTTGATCAAAATATTAATAGAACTAATCAAGAAAATACCCAAATCTATCATTAAATGTCAGTAGCCCCGCATATTTCTTTGGTGCCCAGCGCCGTCGGCGTGCAAACCCGGAGGAAAAGCCAACCATTAACTTGTTCAATCACCCGAGACGGGATGTTGGCGAAAGAATCATAGGGGCAAGGTAACAAAAGATTCAACATGATATCCAAGAAGAAACAACCTAGGAGTGTGATGATGGTCAATAGAGATCAAAATGTAGGCAAGTAGTCCATAGATTTACCGATAACATGAATAACTTGACTACCATGATTGAAAGAATCATGACACAAAATGAAATACAAGTCTTAAAGACCAAATTATACACCCTTTGAAATATGCATTGCAAAAGTTGCAAGGTACCTAAAAATTATTTACAAAATTTTATGCGTGAATCCTTTGTAGAACACATAGCGAGATATTTGACTGAAGCAGAGGATTTGGCAAAAAACTTGAGAATAGAATACTCCAAGCTCCCCAAAAAATGCCTTTACGGTTTACCACTCTTCCACCGAGTTCCATAGATGCTTGGCCCATTTGGAGAGATTATTCCATGAACAATTCTACATGGGACAATCCAAAATAAGTCTCAAAGAATTGGCCAACATCAAAAGGAAATTCGCTGAACTAATAGATGATTATTTGAATAAATTCGGATATTGAAGTCTAGATGTTTTACGTTAGAGCACAACATGAGTTGGTCGAAATGGTCTTAGACTACTCTATTCGAAAAATTTGATACTCAATATCTGAGATATGACCCAACTAGAAGATAAGGTTCGACAAGTCAACGTTTGAAAAATGAAATAAGAATATAAGAAAAGGGTGGCTTTTATAAGCATAAGAAGCCAAAGATCTTTAATAATCCCTATGGTTTGAAGAACTTGAAGTAGATCTGGTTAAACTAAAACAAGCACCCCTATACTCTTGCAAAGTTCTTACATGACGCGGTGGCTCACCATGTATTCTTCCTCTCCACAGTAACAATCTTCCCATTCGGTGGGTATTTCAACTTCTTGAAGGTTGAAAAACAAAATGGGGGTTTGAAAAATTTAAAACAATTTGACAAAGTTATTTTATCCTGGTTGGTTTGAACTCAAACTACTCAGTCCATCCATCAAGGTGATTTGCCTCTCTCACTAGGTCTTAATCCACTAATCAAAACTTGATTACAATTCATAAAGATAACTACCTTTGTCTTCTTGAGATCAACCAACTTGGTTTCTCAAGGTAATTACAATGTATATAAAATATAAGTGTTCTTATAATCTATATCACATGATGTGTACACAATTTTGACTCAATTATGAAAAAAACTTTGAATAAATTAATATGACAGCTTGTGAGTTTTTTGCGTAAAGAAGATTCGACAATCAAAGCTTAAAGATGATCCTTTATATAGAATTTGATTTTGATCATTGGAGTCACCATGATTTACAAAAGGAATGATAATTAATGCATTGAGTGATTCTTTCCTTAATTATGGATCTTGCCTAGAAATCGCCGTTACTTAGAATATTTCCATTTGAGTCTTTGTAACGCATCATAATTAAGCAGCTAGAATATGAGAATTAGAGTTTGTTAATGCAACATGGTGCTTTCAAAAGTTGGGCTTTAAACAAAACAAAACTTCTTCTTAAAGAGCGTGATATTTTGAAGATTACATGCGTATCTTTTAAGTTCTCTTAGAATGTCACCAAATCTCAGGACTTCTTCTTCTTACAGAATCAAAATTCTTCCAGAATCAGGACTCTATCATATAAACGATTAGGAAGCAATGATGTTCTATACAAAATATTTATTCATCAGAGTCAGAACATAAGAGTCATCAATAGTATTTGTTATCATCAAAACTTCTCAAAGGGACGTAGAACCAAACTATGTTCTAACAATATCTCCCTTTTTGATGATGACAAAACATAAATATTTTGACTAAGAGAGGTCTCCCCCTGAGTTTAATAATCATATAAACTTTGAAACATTATACTTCCTTGAGAATGTTCGTCCGGAGTATGATGAAGGTTTTGATAGTTCCAAGTAGCATAAGTTGCTTTCCAGAATTAGATTTTCCCTGTTATAAACTTTTAGACAAAATAAAAGGAATGATGATATCAATGTTTGAGACTTAGTCTCTCAACAACTATGATAGTCAAAATATCTTACGTTCTCCCTTTTTTTTCATAAATCAAAAGTACTTTAAAAAGTAAAGATAAAACAAAGATAATTTCATTCGAAATTAAAACCAAATACAAAAACAGAGAAGATGAAATTTTGCGAATGAAAAATAGGATGCGAGAAAAAAAGAAAAGAAAATAACAAGAAGATTAAGTTCTAAGAGGAGGATTAAGTCTTGATAAGAGTGCCTCCACATCCCTTTGATCTCTACATTGATGCTTCTTGTTTTCCCATCATTTTCTTGAGTTCCTTGTTCGATTCATCTTGATTGTCCAATTTTTTCCGACCTCTTCATTTTCCTTCTTTAGAACTTCCAAAAGAAAAGATGGAGAAACTTCCTTTGCAGTAAAAGAGATTCGATGTGAGCTTGAGAGGGTTCAACAACAAATTTTCCTTTGTCTTGAAAAGAACGAGGTTAAGGCTCGGGTTTACGGAGGATCTTCTGCTATAGATTCCATTGGTTGAATTAGATTAAGTCCCTAAGATGATGTTCCTCAAGCTTCATCCATTCACTAAAATTCGATGAGCCATTCCATAACTTTCTCTTCTAAGACTCAAACCAAAACCAAATCACTGGATTCATTAACCAACTTCGAGAGTTCCCAGGCCTGAAATTTTGCCAAAACAATAAAGATTCACCAACATCCGATTTGGAGGGTTGTGGTTTTGATTTGGGAACAACTATTTTGTTTAAAGGTAAAAAGGATCAATAACGAAATCATCTATTTTGAGGAGATGGAGAATCCGTGAGGACAATTGGATAGTTGGGGAATTTGGTGGTGTGGATTCATATGGAGATGGAAGATCGGAATAGTGAGAGTGATGAAGATGGAATGGTGAAGGTATGATTATCGATTGAGAAGAGTTGAGAGGGCAAGTGATTTGAATAATGGGTGTTATTTATGGTGAGGATCAAATGATACATTTGGATTTTCGATTGAGGAGTATGAGAGGATTATGGAGTAGGATAGGTGGTATTTTCTGGTTGTTGTTTTCAATAAAAAAACTTAACATGATGCAATAAACAGCGAAGAAAAATGATGCAATATCAATAAAACCGAAATATCAATATCATCAACATATAATAAACAATATGATGCAATAAGCAGAGAGATAAAAATGAATGAAGTGGAATATCGGTATTTTACAATTATAAAACGATAAATATCGATTTAAATTGACTTTTGGTCAACTTAAATACGACTAATGATGCATATCGATGAATGAGTGACAACTCAATGCCAATGACCAATGGGAGCATATGAGATGAATGTGAAGCCTAAGCCAAATAAATTCGAGATTAGGAGGGAAAATTTTGGGGTGTGACAACTTGATTTTATGATTGGCTAAATTTTGGTAAAACATGATTCTAGTGATGTTGGGCAAGATGTTTTAACATATCAACTATTATAGTAGTTCAACTATTATGATTTTTCACGGATGTCGAAGAAGATGTTGTGACATCTTGGTCGATGTAGCCTTCATCCTATTTGATATCTCTTGATAGATTTAATTTAATTTAATGAGATCAATTTGATTATTTCATATTATTATGCGAAGGTCAAGGAGATTATTTAGAAACAAAATGATTTGATTTGTTTCATAAAAGGATCTTTGAGACTTGAGAAATATTTATGAGATTTGTTTCTATTTTTGTGGGGAATATTCTGCAGGGGTTTTTCAGATGAAGATTGGATTTGATTGACTAGTACAAGCCATTCCAAGCCCAACAACAGAAGCTATATAAGGAGACAATTAAGAAATAGTTTTTAGAAAGTATACTTTATTGTAAAACTTTGTGAAAATAAGGGTTTAAGGTTTGATAGTTCCTCAGGTTCTCTGTGTGTTTTCTTTGTACGTCCTCATGTATCTTATGATGCATTTGAGTTGTTTGATTGTTACTTTTTTATCAAGTTATTGTTCTCCTCTATGATTTTAAGCAAATAGTTGAGTATTGTTCTTAGTGAAACTTTAAGCAAACTAAGTATTTGTAATTTGGAAGTGTGATTCTATTTTGGTTTATTAAGACATTCCCTAGGATTGAGATTGTTTGGTATTACTAGGGTGATTGGGAGTGAGATGGGTTCTCATATCTAGGAGGTTCCTAGGTAGAAATTGCATTGGGTAAAGACTAAGTGAGAAGTCTAAACTAAGTTCTCACATCTTCCTGAACAATTACAAATCTTCACAATCAAGATATGAAATCAAACTATAGGTTGAAGATGAAAGAAATTATGTTTGCAAGATATTTTGAATTTTAAAAAATGAGAGTTTTTTTATTTCACAAATTCACACTTTTGGTTATGAGATTGCTTTTTGAAAATAAGATGACAACAAATTTATATGTGCCGAAGATTATGCACAAAAAATTGAAAATGTTTGTTAGATTTGAGTCAGAGCATTTGTTGATTTGTCAAATGAGCAAAAACCGTGGGAACAAGATCAACATAAAGAAAATGTGACACATTTGTTGTGATTCGAGTCATGTAAAAAGCTTATTTTGAATAAAATTGGACAACGCCAAACAATAAAAAGTGAAAAACTTTGTGATTTGAGTCGTGTAGAAAGTGTGTTTGGAATCAAACTAGATGAGACTAACTTGACTTGTGTGATTGAATCATGTGCAACTTGTGACTCAAGTCAAAGTGTTGCATGATTTGAAACATGTCTATATTGTGATTCAAGTCACATACACCAAAAAATTTCATGTTCTCCACCATTTGATTGATTCGAGTCATAGATTACGGTGACTCGATTCACTAAAATAAATCTCAATTTTAATTTTTTGCAAAATTGTTCGAGATTTCGATTCCCATAACTTGAACCAACAATAATTATGATTTTTGTTCCATTAGCTCAAGCAATTGACTTAAAAATAATGATCATACTCAAATACTAATACTTTAATAATGCATGCTAAAAGGAAGGGATTCAAAACTCAATCCATAGATGTACAATTGAAAAAGGAGACACAATAATAAACAATGATAAACAAAATGAAAACTAAAGAGATAAGCAACAAAACCATATCGGGATTCTCCCATTCCTTTCTGAATATATTGAGACATGCAATTTCAATCTATTGAACAGTATAGCATTGGCCAAAGAAGAGTCCCTGGTATAATACTGAATAAAAATCTTAGAAAAAACCTGAATGAATAATATACTAAGCTAGCAACTAACATGCACATGTGATAACTATTCATAAACCTTCCTACTTCACTTCCTTTAACATGATTAATTTCATTTAGTTTTATTTGACAGCAATTCCTACATTGAAATGTGTTTTGCAAAGAAAAGGTCTGAATGAATGAAAGATGAATTAATATGTTAATTATTCTAATAGACAATAATATAGACATTTAATAGTATAAATTACAAATTTGAAAAAGATCATTTTAGAGAAATTTAAATTTTTTTTTTTTTGGAAAATGATAAGTCGACAGTTAGATTGTACACCCACATCGTATATCCATACAAATAATACATACATTCTATTTTTTAAATAATTTTTATTGTCTTGATTTTTGTGCAGTAGTATTTCTTTTTTGGTAAAGACAAAAATCATAGACTAAAAAAAAGGTGTTTAATAAAGGAAAGAAAAATAAATAAAATAGTCATAATTCCACAGTTGACGACTATATGGCGGCCATGACAAATGACAATAATGGCCATATCATTTTAGGATTTGACTATTTCCATCAGACATAACTTATCAACAATAAATGTTTCTCGCCTTCCTCTCCTCCTGCTGATCTGAAAGAAAAAACCACTGATAACTTTAGCATGAAAAATAATAAAATCAAAGATCCTTTTGCACATATCAATTAATGGATAAACTTATCCATATTACTATAGTAATATGTTTCTTTTTGTTAACAACTTTACCACACATATCAAACTGTCAACAACCTCAAACCATGCACCACAATTATTCCATTTGTAGGCAACAAACCTACGACTGTAAACATCTATCTAACATCTCTTATCCATTTTGGGGACACAACAGACCCTCTTACTGCGGCGGTGACTCGTTTAAACTCACCTGCTTCATTGACGAAAAACAAAACGCTACCACTACAATTCTATTAGGCTCACAAAACTACACAGTTATAAGCATTGACCTCAAAACTTATACCATCAAAATAAAGCGAACCGATCTTGCGAACGCGTGTGTACGCAGTTCAACGATAACTACTTGAGTCCAGCTATTTTCCAGTTTCCAACAAGAACACAAAACATAAGCATATTCTACAATTGTTCATCTGATGTGTTATCCTATGCTAACTACTACCAATCTTTGTGTGGATCTCAGAATAATGCCATCTGTTTTGATGATGCAAAAGGTAAGATTTTGGAACAAACTCCAGAGTTAAACGGATGTGGCAGACATATCAGAGTGCAGGCGGATTTTGCTTTTGTGCCTCGTACTAATTTTGGTGTAATTGGAAGTGATGATCTTGAACAAATTTTAGATGAGGGTTTCAGGTGAAATATGTTGTGAATGAAGACTGCATCAAATGCTTGGGAAGTGAAGGGTATTGTTGGAATGATGCTGGTGATGTTGATAATGTTCAATCTTGCTATTATATTTATACCCTTGATGGATATGATTCTGATCTCAAAGGTATATCTTCTTTCTTTCAATTTCTTTCTTTAAATTTCCTCATTTCATTATAATCTTGTTCAGCTTTTGTTATGAATTTCATTTTGTACTTTGTACTATGTAGTCCTAATTCCAAAGGTAACTAATGCATTAACAGATTCTCTACTATCTCTGTCCTGTTATCACAGGTAATCAGCGGAGCTGGCATAGGAAAATGAAAATCATTCTAGGTGATACATCTAACTTTCTATGGTATTCATCTCTTAAACTATTTTGTGGTATATTTATTTATGAAACCTTAATTTTTGCCTAGTACTTTCTTTCATAAACCAACTGTTAGTTTTAACTATGAACTAGACAGAAACTGAAGCATTATTAAGGCATTCTTTGCAATTTCTCTGAATCAGATTATAGGCTTATTGATGCATTCTTCACATTTTTCTTGTTTCAAAACATGATTCTTCCACAAAATTAACTAGTATAAAGAATATTATGTAAAAAAAAAATCTTAATCATACATACATTTACTAATCCTCCTCCTAACAGGAAGTGCAGGTGCAGGTGCAGCGTTAGCAGGATTATCCATATGTATCACTATGTTTTGTTTCAAGTACAAGTCTAGAAGGAATAACAAAGAAATTGAAGCATTCTTAAAAACACATGATACCTTTAGTGTTAGAAGATACAAATTTTCACATATAAAGAAAATGAGCAACAACTTTAAAGTCAAACTAGGACAAGGTGGTTATGGTTCTGTATACAAAGGAAAACTACTCAATGGTATTCCTGTTGCCGTAAAGATATTGAAGACATCCAAAGGAAATGGTGAAGAATTTATGAATGAGGTTTCTAGTATTACTAAAACCTCACACGTTAATATTGTCACCCTGCTAGGATTTTGTTTTGAAGGCCGAAAAAGCATTGATATATGAACTAATGACCAATGGTTCCCTTGACAAATTTATTTACAGCAAGGATCTGAAACCATTCCATCTTTGAGTTGGGAGGTTCTTTTCAAATTGCGAAAGGGATAGCTAGAGGGCTAGAGTACTTACATAGAGGTTGTAGCACTCGAATTTTACATTTTGACATCAAACCGCATAACATTCTTTTAGATGAGAGTTTTGTCCAAAGATATCAGATTTTGGGCTAGCAAGACTTTGTCCCAAAAGGAGAGCATTATTTCGATGTCAGATGCTAGAGGGACAATGGGATATGTAGCTCCTGAGTTATGGAATAGAAATTTTGGAGTGTTTCGCACAAGTCTGATGTTTATAGTTTTGGAATGATGCTAATGGAAATGGTTGGAGGAGAAAAACATTGATGCTGATGCAAGTCAAACAAGTGAGATATACTTTCCGCATTGGGTATACAAGAGGTTTGATCTAGACAGTGATTTTAGACCGGGCGATAATATAACCTCCGAAGAAGATGAGATTGCAAAGAGAATGATCATTGTAGGCTTATGGTGCATTCAAACATTTCCAAATGATAGGCCTACAATGAGTAGAGTGATTGAAATGTTAGAAGGGAATGTGAACTCATTAGAAATACCACCAAAACCTATTCTTTCTTCTCCTACTAGATCAGTACCAGAATCTTCAGATTCATGAAATTTTTGCATTATTTATCAAAATTGTAGTTAGTTTTATATTTTTCTGTCATATTACTTGAGGATTACAGAAAGACATGATCCATATTTATAAGTTGTTTGCCTATTATATATACTTACTAAAATTTTGTAGGAATTAAATGCATCATAAGTACTAAGGTTTAAGATTTTAATAATTTAGAAGCTCAAAAAGGATACTTTGTGAGAGCTTAAACATTCTTCACATTTTCATCTCTTTCCAAACCAGAATTTTGAGACATTTTGAGAGGGAGAGAGAGAAAATGAGATAGGCATGGGAAGAGAAAAAAGGGAAGAAGAAACCAAGTTGATCATGTTCTTGATTGCATGCATGCAAGGAGAGAGAAAGGATCATCGAAGAAGAAGAAGAGGAAAAGAAAGCTGAAGAGATCACAAGAACATCATCAATCTCTCTTCATCTTCATCAATTTCTGAAATTCAATCCCAAGGTGGGGTTCTTACGCTGGATCTTTGGGTAGACCAAATTTAGGGGTCTCCTTGTAGAATTGTGTGATTCTTGTTTGCATGTGTTATTCTTGTGTGTTCGTATATTCAATTGTTTGATGTTGTGTTGATTGCTTGTTTGTTGTTTGTTTGTAAGTCATTGGAATTGGATCGAGAGGAGCATTCCTTCTTTCAGTTATTCGAGGCAACAATTTGATTTTGGTTACGATTAAAGTTGAGGAAGACCAGGACAAAGTTCGCGTCATGAAGACTTGAAAGATGGCAATGGAGGATAATGCACCGGTGCTGCAATTGACTTCCCCTTGCTGGAACTTGAGATATCTTTGCTAAAGGATACCACCTTTTCTGAAGTGATCATTTGGTCTACTTCATTGCTGACACTATTCTGTAGAGTCTCGGCTCTCTCTTGGTGAGCAATTGTCCCAACGAGTTTTGGAAGTTCGTCAAAATTGCTATCATTAGAATTTGCAAGCAAAATGCCTAAGCTCGAGCCATTCCGTTTGAAAGACAAAATCTTGTCATCAATTAACTCTTGAACTTTGCATTTGAAGGCAAAACAATTCTCAGTTTCATGTCCTGCGAATCGGCATGAAAAGCACATACGGCACTTCCATTAAACTAAGCTTTAGCGATCCACAGCAGGCATCAATTCCCTTGGTATCACAACACCACTATGACTTAGGTATGACAATATATGAGAATATGATATTGGGATTGGTTGAATATCATGTTGAGCATATGGCGGTAATGCGGGTTACCATCTTTGATTTGGTTCCCTTCCTTGGTTGGGAGTAAGCAATAGGCATTGTTGAGGAATCTTGAAGGTGAAGGCCGAGGATGGCCTAGTAGGAGGATTTTGAGCTGGGACTTCACTACATTTGGATGTCCTTGACACGGAGAATTTTATTTGTTCTAAAAGAGCGGGAAAATATAGATAAAATCCACAAATGATGGATAAGGCGGTCTCATGACCAAAAGATGTGGTCGGGAGTCGGTTATGTAAGGGAAGATATTAGCACCCACATCCATTTCGATGGGACCCGTTTAGTTCAAAGTGTTTGTGTGTGTTTATTGCTAATTTCTAAGTTATGATCGAGAAATAAGAAATAAGAAAAGGGGGTTGTTTATTATTATTTTGAGTTTGCCGCGGTTTGAGAACCTTATGCCTACGTATTCCTCGTGTAATGGGAAAGTCAAACTCCGTAGTTCTTCTCAAAAAATGTTTAAGTTGGTTGTGTTGATTTATAAGAAAAATCGTGCATTAGACATTTCAAATGCTTGAATTTAGAATTGTTTAGTTTGTTTGAAAAGCTTAAGTCCTCGTTCATGTTTGAAATGGCTATTGCACACTCTTTGTGAAAAGAGTTTGATGATCGCATATGAGCGAAAAAGAGTTTAGTGAGTTGAATTGTTTTTAAATGGGTGAAAAGTATGAAACAATAGGGTAACTTACTTTGATTCAAATACTAGAAACACGAGGAGCTAATGCTCGGGACGGTCGTCCCCATCACCAAAAGGTTTTCTTATGAAAAAGTGAAGTGAACCAAAGTTCACATTATTAATGAGTCTTTAAACAATTGGCTAACGTCCAGCGATTTAAAGACAAAGCTTCTTTATAATTGGTCAACGTCCAACGTTAACGACTAGGGTTTATTTGGCACAAATTCTTAAATAATTGGCATATATTGTGATTTAAGAACTTGGTTTTATTGTGAAAAAATTTTGAAAAGACACTCGACGTTGGATCGAGGTTTGACATTTAATTATGAAAGTGTTTTAGATGGGGTTTAGTAACGGACCGAAGAGAAGAATGATTCGGGTTATGATTAACCAAGTATATGGACTTGATTAATCTTGTGAGGATAGGTGCTCTTCCCCGACTATGAGATCCTTATGCTGGATAAATGGTATATGGACCAAATAATTATCCAGGGTTATGATTAATCAAAGCAACAAGGGCTTTAATTAACCTACGTGAGGAGACCATGCTCATCCAAACTATGAGATCTTTAGAAATTGGCATAAGCCCGATCAAAAAAATCGGAGTTGTTTATATTGATTATGTGTGAAGTGTACAATGGTGAATAAATAAATCACAAGCGGATCATGGAAGATAAATAATTATCACACAATACAAAAGTAAAACCTTAAATAATTATTATAATAGATCTTTTTATTTGATAAAAATCGACTAATAGTTTAATGGTATCAAATAAAATTATCAATAATAATTATTTAATACAAATTATCTAATTTAAATAAATAAATAAAAACTGAGTTAAGGTTAAATATGAAGAAGCACGAATTGAAACAAATTGGGGGTGTAGGAAAATTTCAATTGGGCACCAGAGCAAGAACAACTGATCCATGGTCACAAGTCTCTTGTGTAGTAAATCGGTGAGGTCTCTGGCGTGCATGCAGTTATAGAGGCGTCGATCTTTGATTAGGGACACTCAATGGCCATGATGGAACTTATTTATCAACATTATTATAAAATAACATAAGAAGAAAAATCGAGAAAATAAATAAAAGTGGTGACACTTGTCACCATAGGACAAAACACTACTCTAGTTTAATTAAGAAAATATAATTGAAAAATTAAACTAAGCAGGGCAAAACATAAACTTGTTCTCTAAAAAAATTATCCTCTGACCTTTCTAAAAACCTGCGTCGTGATGGAATTTGGGCTGCTTGAAAAAAATCGCCTCATAAGCGGTGGCGGTAAAACACTACGATCCTATATTTTTTACTCTTGTTAAGTCTTTCTCCTACTCCTCTCTCCAATCTATAGGTCTATTTTGCAAAATAGTGGAAGCAAACAGATCTAAAGAGATAAATGAAAACCTAACTTTCTTTCTTTACAAATCGAAGGATGATGATGTTGTTTCACACAAAAAAGAAGATGACTTGATTAAAAAATAAGGAGAGAATAAACTACAATCCCTATAAATTTGGAACCTTAATTCTTGGCAGTGAGATCTTTCTAATATAATCTTCTTCTTCCTTTTCAAGATTTTGAGAAGGGTATAATGTAGAATATGATAATTAACTTAGGTTTTTGTGTTTGATTAATCACAGTTGCCTCCGGTTGTTAGGGTTCCATGAACAATTCCTTTTATATCGTCTTTGGGAATTAGGGTTTGTTGCTTGAGTTGATTAAACTTGAACCATTTTCTTGGAACTGCATTATCCGATTACGATATGTTTATGAAAAATCCGTTTGGGTTGGACATGTCCACACGATTATGTAACTACTTATTCTCTATTGAACTATTATTAATAATATGTATTAAACTTGTTACTTTTGTCTTTTACCTTACTATAATATATTATTATTTCCCCTCCTTTTTGTGAACTAGATTCTTTTACTTTGTGATTACAATAGGGTTTTGGTAACTTTCCCTACTTTTAAATCTTTAGTGAACTAAACTACTGATTCTTTAAGTTTTTTGCAAAATTAACGGCAAATGAGGATGAAATTAATTTTATCGAAGCCTTTATGTTTATATAAGCATGATGGAAAAACTTAACCTAATGCACACCTAAATCTAACAACAAACATATAGCAAAGTTTCTTTTTAATTATTAAATTTAGAATGTCTTGTATTTCTTGGTGACTAATCAAACTCTTGTTTCTTTTTTCATATACGACACAATGATGTGAGATATAGGCAAAAAATACCAAATAGAAACGAAGAATTTCAAAGGATACCAAATCGCAAACAAAACTTGAATAGCAAACTTTTCTTAGAAATTCTAGGAAACTCTTTTGTAAATTTGAAATTTTGTAATTATAACCGATGACCTATTGTAACACAAAAGCATAATGAAAACAACGCTTAGGAGCCAACTGTATGTGGTAAACTCTAAAAATAAAACTTGAATTTTTGAACTCACAGTTTCTTCTTCTCTTATTAAATCTTGTAAAAATATCATCCCGAATGAATGTAATAATCAACATTTTAAATAAGCTTGAAAATATAAATGATGAAATTAATTGAACAAATGACGAGTAAAAGCAGAGCCGTTGGAAATTGAATGGATGTTCAGTTTCTTGGTCATCAAATATCAAAGTTCCGCCGTAAAAATTCTAGCTATAACTACCGCGCGCCGAAACGCGAAACTACCGCCGAAAAGTTCAGCCATGCATTCTACGCCAAAAGTTCTATGAATTAAAAAGTTCTAGCCATTGAAGTTCTCACAATTAAAGTTCTAGGCATTAGAAGTTCTGGGCATTATAAGTTCTAGCCATTAAATTTCTAGGCGATGAAGTTCTAGCCATTAGAAGTTAAGCGTTGAAATTCTAGCCATTAGAGTTCTAGC